>VXAZ01009933.1:1482181-1637310 GCA_013399875.1 Gymnorhina tibicen
GAAAAAAAAAACAGTAGCAAAACCAAGACGAGAACTGCATTTCCAAAAGTACAGTATATGAATACTATCTATGATATATGAATTGCTCATAATACCAACACAATATGCCTCAAACACTACGCTGAATAGTGATCCCGTAAGAGCTTAGTTTATGTTCCCATATAGCTCTTGACTCCTAAGATAGCAAGATGCAGGTGCTTGTACCAAAAAAATCAGAGTGGTTTGGAGGGAACCTTAAAGATTCTCTCATTCCAGTCACCCCACTGGTGACAAGGACACCTTTCACCAAACCAGGTTTCTTCAGAGATAGGGCATCCACAGCTTCTCCGGGCAACTGTGATAGTCTAACAGGTAATATGTTCCAAAACCATAAAACAATGACATGTAATAATTTCCAGACAGTAACCAGCTAAAGAAGGAAGGCTAAATATTGCACTATTACACTATCAAGTATCAACAGTAAAATCTGATATTGGCACTAATAATTGGCACTACAAATATATAAACTACAAAAATCTGAATGGCAAGTAAAATAGGTAAGCCATATAAATAGCACTATTAAATATATCACAAGTAGCATTAAATACTACTGAGTCAATATTACACAATTGTCCTGGTATAAAAAGTTTTTACATTTTAGTAAATGTAAGGAATCATCTAAACAGGAAGCACATGCAGTGGCTGGCTCAGACGTGTAGCATGGAAGCCAAGATGCATGTTAACAGCTTTTAAAGCTAGACAGAGAAATGCTTCATCTACCCAAATAAGTGCTTTCAAACAATATAATGATGTTACTTAAATCCTTTGGTTTTACTGTGTATTTATGAAATGAATGACCAAGCTCATAAGCGGGAAATATTTTTAAAGGAAATACAGTTTCTAGTGAGTAGAACCCCCTGAAGAATTTCACCTAGTTGATCCAAACAAAGTACCTTGTTTAGATACAGAGTATTGTAAGATCTTCGATGACTACAGAACAGATACTTTGTGACTATCCTACCCTGAAATTAATAGGGACACCCAATGTCTCAAACTTTTTCCAATATTCTGACTTACTTCCAGTAAGGTCTATATTTATTCATTTATGATTTACTACACTCACACACTCAAAGTTTTCCTTGTGAAAAAGGCAGCTTAATAGCTCCATTACTACAGGGGCTTCTTGACTCAAGAATACTTTTACTTGCTCTGCTAAAGTGATTATTCCCAGCTTGCCTTACTGAGACAAGATGAAATATTGGCACAAGATTACTTTGAAAAGACAGAGGTTATTGTGCAATTAAATACTGTGGTCTTGTCAACATCACTTCTGGCTCAATGCTTTTATGCAATTACCTACCCTCTTCCACTGTTGAATCCAGCTGGGTGACTTTGACAGCAAGGCGATCAATTCTGTCTTGGAGGGAGTTTGCTCTGATGTAGAAGCTGTTGGCCTCATTAAACAATTCACCAAATATGTCTTCAGCATGTTTGCCTGTGTAAGAAAATAGACAAGGAAATCCCTTTGCTAGTGGCTTACAAAACACAAGACAAATGGCTTCAGTATCATGAAGTATAATAAAACACAGTAGCTGTAGGATTAGAACGGCACAGTTTGTCATTCAGCAAAATTTGGGGCAACAGATTTGTACAAAAATGTCAAAATAGACCACAAATTCTGCCTGAAGTGTATTCTTTTGGACATCCTGGTTAGTAGTCTTCTTAAAAACACAGGGAGACTTACAAATTCTAATCCTTATGTAGCTGAACTAGTGCCAACTGACAGACAACTGAGCATTAAAACCTGCCTCTGTGATGAAAAGACCTAAAGTTACTGCAGTCCCTAAAAGCTTCTGAAGTACATTTTGAAATTAAAATCTTGCTATCCATAGTAGCTAAGATTTAATTTTAAGCATAAGCACAGGCCAACATCAAAAGTAAAGCAGAGTGCAACAGATCAAAACCAGGATTCTCCTGCAGGGCAGCCCACTTACCTCTACAAATGCTGAGTACATATGTTGCTGTCTCTGGAG
This sequence comes from Gymnorhina tibicen, assembly GCA_013399875.1. Lineage (NCBI taxonomy): Eukaryota > Metazoa > Chordata > Aves > Passeriformes > Artamidae > Gymnorhina > Gymnorhina tibicen. The sequence continues at coordinate 1,484,194 of VXAZ01009933.1, forward strand.
TCATTTGAGAGAGGGTCAGAGGGCACTGACCACATTTACCCATGGTCACACTGGACTTGGTGCACAACCTTTTCAGCCTCCCTTTCATCTGCTGTGTGTTCTCAATCACTGTGAGAGTGGACACTCCAGCCCAGATCACCAAATCACTGAACCAATTAGGTTGGAAAAGACCTATGAGATCATTGAGTCCAACCTATGACCGAACACCATCACGTCAACTAGACCAAGACACCAAGTGCAACATCCAGTCTTTCCTTAAACACCTCCAAGGGATGGTGACTCCACAATCTCCTAGGCAGCCCATTCCAATGTCTAATCACACTTTCTGTAAAGAAATTCCTCCTAATGTCCAACCTAAACCTCTCCTGGAGCAGCTTAAGACTATGTCCTCTCATCCTGTCACTTGTTCCCTGTGAGAAGAGGCCAACACCCCCCTGGCTACACCCTCCTTTCAGGTAGTTGTAGAGAGTGATACGGTCTTCTTCCCTGAGTCTCCTTTTCTCCAGGCTAAACACCCCCTGCTCCCTCAGCTGCTCCTCAGACTTGTGCTCCAGACCCTTCACTGGCTTTGTTGCCCTTCTCTGAACCTGCTCCAGCACCTCAATGTCCTTCCTGAACTGAGGAGCCCAGAACTGGACACAGTACTCAAAAGTGTGGCCTCACCAGTGCCTAGTACAGATCTGCAGCCTCAGGCCCTTCCCTAAAAGTGCTACAGTGGACAGAAGGTGCCAAATGAGAAACCAAATCCCTCCTTGATGCACGGATCATTGTGCATGGTCCTTCCTTTCTCAGTCCTCCCACAGAACAAGGCATACTCATCCACAGTTTGACTCTCCTTATGCCCCAGTCTACAACTCTCATCTACTCCGGATCACTGCTTCCGGATCCACAATTTAATACCTCGCCTGCCCCAGAACTTCCCCTTACAAATTTCAGATTCCACCCAAAATCATTGCTCCCACTCACTGAACCAATGGTCCCTCCTACCCAGATGCTGCTATTTCATTTAAGATGTCTCCCTCTACAATTTCTGCAGCCAAACCCCATCAAGAAATCCTTGTAAAAAGGAAAGTCCTGCCTCCTGCATTTAACCATGCTTTTTAAACAAAAATGAATTTTAAAACTCTACTTCTGAATTAAGCTCATCCTGTTACGACCTGTATCAAGAAGAGTCTGAGGAGCAGAAATGGAGCAGGGAGGCAAAGTAAAACTATTTAATAGTTGGAAGAATATGGAATATGCATTAACCACCTAAATGACAGTGACTTTCAAAAGAACAGCCATTATTGACATTTAAAGTTGGGTCCAATAACCAACCTTAATACTTCACAAAGAAAAATAAAAATACAATGAAAATTTCAGTTAAGATCCCATCCTTAGATAAAAATTCAATGTAAAAAAAAATGGCCACCCTTAGGAAGTCAACAGGACAATCTGCCCCTTTCTTGGATTGCTTACCTGGTGGGGAGGAAACAACAACTAGACTAAAACATTATTGGAAAACACTGTTTCATTACTATGTGTAAGATCAGCCAATAATTAACCCAAAATGTTAAGATACGTCAGCGTATGCAAGCTCTGCTTCATAAATATGTGGAAGGTGGATAAGAAAGATATGCCATCTACCTGTTCCTAATCCCCTCTCCCTCCAAAACAAAAGTCACACACCACCACAGAATAGCTGAAGTTCAAAATCATCTGGTCCAATTCCCTGCTCAAAGCACCATGAGACAGAGCAGGTTGCCCAGGACTCTGACCAGCTGGGTTTTGAACACTTGCAAGGATGGAGGCTCCACAACTCTTCTGGGCTACCCGTGCCAGTGTTCAACCACCTTCACACTTAAAGTGATCTCTAAAGTGCTTCCCAGCAGCTAATTGAAATTCACTTATAATCCCCACTTGATTTAGTTGCTTCAAATGAAGATGTTATGCCAAGCTACGGAAAAAATCAGCTTTTCAGCTCTTCAACTAAATAAAGCAGTTACTGCATTCTTCAGCCACCAGTATTCAGAGCTCAATCAATTTTAATAGATGTTAGTTTATGTTAATACATTGAAATCAGCCTGCTGAGGGAGCACTGCCACATTGTAGGATTAAACACATCACCCCTAGAGAAGTCAAGGAGATGGATGCTTGTCAGTTATCTTTCAGAAGGCAAAGTGGGAACATACTTCTTTTAATATTTGATTTTTTTAAACACTTGCTAGCCTAGAAGATGTGGAAGGCAGATTGTCAATCTTCTGTCTGTGAAAACAGTGACACAGTAAAGCAGTATTGGACATGCTGTTGTGATTAACCTGATGCAGTGAGTTTTCAAAATAAAGTAATACTTCAAGTGTTTTCTATGTTGCCATCTTTTAAATTAGATTTTTAACACAAGAGAAACAAGCAGGAAAAAAAAAAACCTATCTGAAATTGCAGCATATCTCTTTCAATTTAAGAGCTGGTTTTGGTAAGCCAATAATTTAAAAACATTAGGTGTTGCCCAACATGTGGACAACCTATGCATTAATTTAAAAATCCACCAAAGAAATTATGCAGTCCTTCCTTCTAAGGTTCCCTCCAACTACAGAAGACAGTGATTCCACTCACATATTTGTAACTGGATTAACTAGAAGCATTAGAATCATGCTTTCCCCCCTCCTCTTTTTTTTAAGATGCAAAAGTGTTACTGACTAGGTCCTGATTCTGATCTCCTTTCTCAGAGTACCTCTAGCATGATATTTAATGGCAAAAAAGCAACCTTTCCAACCCAGCCTGATGCAGCAGTACTTCAGACGATAGTGACACAGACGGATGCACTGGGCTCAGGCCTGCGTGAAAACTAGTGAAACTGAGCCAATGGCCAATCTACCCAAGAAAATACTAAGAGGCAAGTTGGTGGATGTTCTTCTCTGCATGAAAGAAAAAACTCTTTCAAGTCTCCACAGATTACACTTCCTCCAGGGTACTTACAGGTTCAGCCTGCAAATGCTCCCTGTCTTCCCCTCCAGTAGGTTCTCTCCTCCGAAGTGGAGGTGAAGCCCCTAGACAAGATCCTGCCTTATATAAAAGAGCACAGTTTCATACAGAATGCTGCTCACTCTGCCTGTGCTCCAAGCCAGCTGGCTGGAAACAAACCCAAATCTGAAAACATAATACAGAACAAGCTCTCCTGAGAGCACATTCCCTTTGGATAGGAACTTGTTCATGTCTCCTGAAAAGAGCAGAGGCAGAAGCAAGCCAAACTTGTATGCAACAGTACAGACCTGCCAGTTTTTAAAATCCACACTGAACTCACAGTGCAACACTAAAAAACCAGTGTGACTGCAAGACAGACCTGAACTTGCTCGCTCTATGCCTCAAGCTGCGGGAACACCAACCAGCTCTGATGTTGTCAGCAGGACGTACTACTTCAGCTCCAGCACAGCATTTTTCTATGATCATTTCCTTGCTCCCAGTTGGCTCAAAAGACAGGCAAAGCAAATGCTGTCTGCAGAAAAAGCCCTCTGCAAACATGACATTTTTCAGACTGTGGATGAGAATGGTGGTACATTTCACTTGTTAAATACCACGTATTCATCTGTTAAGACTAAGGACACATCATTTATTTGCATAGATCTTTAACCTGACACTAACAGAACTTTAGGGGCTGTCTACAAAGACTTCAGATGACCCTAGAAATCCGCTACGGGAAAACTGCAGGACACGGATATAAGTAGTCGGTTCTGCAGCAACAATCGTAAGAGGATGAAAATACGTAGTATAACAGATTAGCCCCAAGACCAAATCTGGATAAATGAAAGCTGTACACATTCCTAGCAAGTCAGACAAGTAAAAAGTGTATTATCTACACTTGGACAATCATTGCACGATACCAAAATGAGGTCTTATCATGTATCCTTTAGTGTAATTAGAACATTAGCCATTCTTCTCACTTTTCTGAAACTTAAGGATGTCACTACTAAGCAACTGCCTGAGAAAACAGTAAATGAAGCTCAGTGACAATACACAAATTAACTCTAAATAACATTAGACACTAAATTGTCAGCAGCTGTTCAAGAAAGATCAGAGGATCACTTGGAAGCTTATCTGAAAATATTAACTCAATGCTTAGCAACAAACAAAATTCTACAAATTTTTAGGGAAATAATGACAAAACAGAAAAAGTCTATTTTGAATATGATCTGAAGTCCTCAACACTCCACCTTAAAAAACCCACAACATACCCTAACTTAAATATCCAAAGCAGAAATAACAGTGATCAGAAAAACAAAACAGTTTCTATTCAAAAAGATCACTAACAGATCAGGACACTTCAGGACACTGGAAAATATATCACCAGGAGAACAGGATAAAGACTTAATAAAATCACAAATTACCATGGAAATGCACAAGATGAAAGCACCTTTCATTATTTTTCAATACACCAGAACGAGAAGGTATCAAAAGGAAGAAACAGGTCAATTTCTATTGTGGGACATTCTGCCACAGGTCATTGGCCAAGAAAAAGCTGCAATCCCTATTTCAACAGATCTAAGCAACACCACAGATGATAGTTTTACAAATGCTCATTACATAGGATGATTCAGATGGACCTCCAGCTCAGAAAAATTGCTAAATCACTGACTACTGCAAAGAGGAAGTGCTGTGTTTCTTGTCCTCTTTCCCTAAGCATTTTTTTTCAGTCATCATAAACTGAACACCACTGGGCCCCATAGTCTGAGCTCCATACAGACTCTCAAGTCTTAAACCACTTCCATTTACAAAGTGAAGCAACTGATGAAGCAGTAATTTCTTTTCTAGGACCAGCGTTATCAGCACAAACAACAGCTGCTGATTGTTAAACACTGTCTGAAAAACATCTCTTATCCCTTTCATTAAAAATATTGTTCATCTTGCAAACACTCCAGTCATGCTTCTAGAATTGCTAGTGGTGGTGTCACCTGACAGGTGTGGTGTGTAGGCTACTCTGTACAGAGCTGATGTTAGCCTGCCTCAATGGTAGCCTACAGGCTTGTTCAGCAAATGGCATCTTTTCAATGTGCTTAATTTCATTCATATGAATTGAGCACACATACAGATAAAAGAGAAAGCTTAAGAAATATTAGCGCATTACAAAAAACTAAAATTTCAGTCAAATGTGTCATTTGATGCCGGGAAGCAAAACAGTTTGCTTGGCTCAGTCCTGTAGAACTGAAAGGCTAGAAGAACTCAAGTGCTGGTCTTGTTTCTTGCACTAATTTCTCTCACCTTAGAAAAAATTCTGGTTTTCTATGCTCCAGTTTTTTGGTTGGGGCTTTTTTTGGTGGTGTTTTTTTTTTTTTTTTTTTTTGCTTTATTGTTTTTTGTTAATTTGCTTTTTGGAGTGGGGTTTGGGGGTGGGGGAAGGCTTGGGTTGGGTTTTTCACTTCTTGACTAGACTTCAAAATATAGAAGAGCATAAAAGCAATGAAACAGCATATTATTACGATGCATAAGTGGTAATGTCCCGTGCCATAATTTAGCCATTTAAAACAATCCATCTTAAAGCTTTTCATCTCTTCAGTTTTTCATCATGAATCAAATACCTGCAGGAAGTTACAGATACTTACTTAAGCTGCTTAGCTGGCGTATGATAGCAGCAAGGGTGCTATTCGTTACACATTCCAGCTCACTTGTAATTCCCTCTGGCAGAGCTCCTCGGCAGAGATGCCGTGGTTCAATGTTCCTTTTCACCAAAGGCATGGCTCACAATCTGGAATTTACAAACAAATACATATGACATTTACAGAAATGAAATTAAGAGCTCTCCATCAGCGTAGCACACATTCAGGCTTTTTTCTCCAGAAAATACTTCACCATTTTTCTTTTAAAGCCCTTGCTTCTGCCTTCCCACTGTAAGATACTGTACAATTCCGACCGAGGCACTGGAATTGTGCACTCATGCCAGAATATGACAAGAGCACTGCAGAGCAGCAGAGAATACAGGCACTACAGGTAATATAGGTAATGTGGGCTTTTTGCCTTCGATTTGGTGTAAGATTTACTGTATGCACAGACTTGGGCTGCAGCTCCAGTATCACTGGACTTCAGTGCACATTTGCATTTATAAAAAACTGGCAGTCCCCACAGGAGTGGCAAGAGAGGTCGCTGTCTGGAGCAAGCTGGCATCCTGCCTTGGGAAGCTGGCCACCAACAGACCAACCAAGCACTACAGCCCCCTGACTACGTCAGACACCGACCTACCCCGGCTCTGACAGTTTTCAGTAAAAATTATAAATTCATCTGACACGTAAGGGCAAGTGCCTCTCAGAATTAAGCTGCATGAGGAAGAAGATGGTTTTCCACAGGTGGTGCTGTACGGCATTCTGAATGGGGTAAGGGCATGAACTGAACAGCTTTTGGGAACATGCCACATGCAGGAAGACATTTATCTGAGAAAAGTAAGGTTGTCAGAACTGGTTTTCTTGGAAAAATTAAACAAATGAGGATGGTGTCTTGGTTCCAGCCCAGACCAAGGGGAGGGACCAAGACATTGTGTTATTTGATACCATCTCACATCATTGCCAGGGGCAGGGAAAAGGGATTCCTCTCTCATTTCCAAGAAGGAGGGCATTCCTCTACAGTCAGGAACAACCTGGCTTCGGTCAAGGCAGGCTCTGCAGTGAGCATTTTTGCATATGAATCATTCTCTTTTTATATACTTTTCTTATTAATCTTGTTGCTGCTACTGTTTGTTTTCTTATCTCATTGCTGTTTCCAGTAAATTGTTCTTATCTCAAGCTGTGATGTTTGCCTTTTGTGCATCCAATTCTCCTCTCTGGCCACCCGGGGGATGGGGGGCAGAAGAGGGGGAGAAGGGGAGCGAGCGAGTGACAGTGTGGTTTGGAAAGTCTCGCGGGGAGAACTAAATTGTGGAGTACCATTCCTAAACCACGACAGATGGGGAAAACAAATACAAAAAGAGATCTCAGAACATCACACAAAAGGGCACAATGGCATAGAAAACACTGTCCTGCAGAGAGCAGCTTTGAGAGCAAGGATGCCCATGTGAGACAGAATTCTCCCAAAAGGGAAGCAATATAAAGCAAAAACATCTAAAGCAGTTTTCTTTAAAATGACATTAACACAATAGACAACTTGATTACATTTTTAACACCAACAATTCAATGTCCATGTACTACTAATGAATAATGCTCTGTTTAAAACCACGTGGCATCGAAATTTTCTGGAACAAGAAGTTACATTATTACCAAGGACATAGTTCATTTGGGAAAGACTTAGCTGGAAATTTCATTTTTACTGTACTAAAGCAATTAAAGTAGCCTTTCAATTTCTCTAATTAAAATCACATTAGCAAATTAAAAGATCTCTTTGCCTTTCAAATGTTGCACAGTAATTTTTGTAATGACTTCCTGCCTGAAGACTTAAAATATTTTATTCTCAAGAACATTTCTAAAAGCTTAACAACTTTAATGAACAAAAAGCAAATTATTTAGCTGTAAGACTATTTCATAACAGATCAGGAAGGAACAGGCTTGTGACTTCTAAGCAGTAGTCTTGAATTGTATCTTACGTCTTTCTTAATATGAGACAGTTTGACTATGTCAGAATTTAAGGTTAGCTGAGTTACCTAAATTTTACACAACACATCAGAGGTAACAGAGGAATGATTTTTATATTTGATACAAACATTTCCTGTTTCTGTTCCCTATTTTTGTATTCCTCTACAAAGAGATGCATTTCAAAATATTACTTCATATCCATTGCGGACACTTTTCTGAACTTGATCAAAAATAAGTCAAAACCGGAAATTCCCTATTACTGAAGAGCAACATCTAGCACCAACACTCTGCAAACAGGCTAGTGCATCGTAGCTATGAAATAAAAGTCATTATGCTGAATTCTTTCATTGTAATGTAAATGTTACCGTGAAAATACATTTCATATAAATATAATTTATTTTTTAAATATAATTTTTATTTTATAATACAAGCATAAATTAGTGCTAAATTAAATTTTTATATGAAAAGGCCACCAGAATAAAGCCTGTTTTTCCCATGGCTTTCTGTCTAGCATTCTCAGAGCTGCCCCCCCCACCCCTTACCTTTTGCAGTTCACCCAGCTTCCTCACTAGCCCACACAACAAACACACTGGGCCCAGTTGGAAGCTGGCTGCAGACTTCCCAGCTAATTGTCTGCTACCTCTTGAAACACCTACCACACTGAGTACAATCAGAATGCCTTCCACCAGGAGCTCTTATTTAAGTCCCTTCTCCACATAATGTTCTTTCTCGCCTGTAAAAGCTAATTTGAAGAAAACATACAACTGCAGTCTGAGCTTTTTGTTTTCTTGTCACTTCCTGATGAAATGGTCCAGTGTGTTCAAGAGCTATCAGGAGAGTGACAGACCAACCCAAGAAATCCCATTTCTCTAAAGAGCAGGCTAAAGCGCACACCAGGGCTGAGGGTAGGGGAAAATAAACAACTTTCATGTGCATGCATGATTTAAATGATTATGTAGCAATCTCATTTCAGTTTGAAGTTTAATTCCAAAAGGTAAACTGAACACTGATGAGTAAATATATGCAACAAATTAAGCAATCCACTACCTGCTCCTGATCAGAGGAAAAGAAAAATAGAAATCTGCAACTGCAGTAAGTTTCTTCTAATTTAAAACTTTTACCTAACTGAATTAAACACTTACAGACCTATTCAGACACTAACCCATTACTAAGTAAAAAATTTGTGTCCTTACTACTAAAGCGTAACCACCTTTTTCTTCACCACACACAACTCAGATGAACTTAATCTTTTTAAAAGAAAACGCATGAGAAGTGAGGCTAATTTAATTTCAAAATCTGTGTAACAAGAGGTTAGACAAGAAATCAAGACAAAATAGGCCTCTGAATTACAGGGTCTTCATGAGACACAACCAGACTGAAGGGAGTGTGTTACCAGGAGCAGAAAACAAGAATTTGCAATGGCAATTCCACTGCCTTCCACATTCATCTTCCACCTGTTTTGAGTCGCAACTCAGTCCCAGTTTCTTCCTAGACAAGATATTCACTGTGATGTCACTATATATAATAAACACACTGGCACTTAGAAATCACATTCAATTTTGCAATACAAGGGTTTAATAACTTCTCTTCCCTTCTGTCACAGTTTAACCCCAGCCAACAGCCAAGCCCCACACAGTTGCTCACTCCCTACCCCACCAGCTGGATCAGGGTGAGAATCAAAAGAGTAAAAGATAGAAAATTCATGGGTTGAGGCAAAGACAGTTTAATAGGGAAAGCAAAACCTGCCCATGAAAGCAAAGCACAAGGAATTAATTCACTGCTTCCCACGGGCAGGCAGCTGTTCAGCCATCTCCAGGAGAGCAGGGCTCCATCACATGTTAACAGTGACTTGGGAAGTCAAAGTATTGCACCATCACTCCAAACATCCCCCCCTTCTTCCTCCTTCTTATCCCCACTTTATACCCTGAGTATGACATCATATGTTCTGGAATGTTCCCCTGGTCATTTTGGGTCACCTGTCCCAGCTGTGTCTCCTCCCAATCTCCCAAGCACCCCCAGTATTCTCCTTGCCAATGTCGAAGTACAATAAGCAGAAAAGGCCACGGCTCTGTGTAAGCTCTGCTAAGCAGTAACATCTCTAATATATCAACCCTGGGTTGAGCAACAAATCCAAAATACAGCTCCCTACTAGCCCCTGTGAAAAAAAAAAACAACTCTACCCCAGCCCAAACCAGAACACCTTCCACCCACAAATAATTGAAAACTGTAATGCAAATAAATTATTTTCAAAAATTGTGTCAGTGCAGTAGATTGGTCCCAATCCTAAATTTGTAATTTTTTTACTCATTTTATCTCAGCTAAGCACAGAATGAAACCAAAGACTTACAATTTGGATAAATAGGTTCATCACCACAGTGAGGCCACCTATGCCTGACAGCCACCTTTAAACCATCAGCTGCATCTAGCACAAGAGATGAAGAATCTAGAAAGATGCTATATTGCACATATACAACTGGCTGAAGTGGAAATGTATGAGACAGGAGTGTCAGACCAGAAAGAGGAGTCAAAAGGGGAGAGAAGAAAAACTGTGAGGGTGAGATGCCGCTTAACATCTCACTAAACCCCCACGTGCCTCATTGGACATGGATCAGATGCGACATCTGGCTGGACTGAACTATGACTGGAGTACAAACAGACACTGCTCTCCAAACCCTCCAGGCATCAGCAACTCGATTTCCACACACATTCTGAAAGGACAGGACATCAAAAGCTTGAATTAGCTTAGATCAACCCATTAAAATTCAGATTTTGCATGTTTCCTCAGTATTCTCACCTCTCTTTCTCTTCTTTCTCTCTCCCCCTCCCATAACAACTTGCCTAACAACTCTGTAACAACTTGCCTTTTGTCTTAAAATTAGAAGGCACTTATCCCAGTAGTCATTGCTGTAGAGGCAAGTGTGGTACAGAAAGACTTAATCAAAGCATTTTTGCTTTGCTTTGCATGCTTCCCCCGCAGCCTCAGAAGTACCATTCCAGGTCAACTCAGACCACCTTCCCCTGGAGAGCAGCTGCTAAACTGCATGCAAGAAGTCTGACACTGCCTTGGCAAGTCAGATTCTTAAAAAATCATGTAGAAAGCAGATGTACAGTAACAAACTTGAAAGATGACAAACACCATGTGCAATCTTTCCAAACAACAGCAGAGCACAGCTATTACAAAAGACAGGCTGGGTTTTTCAAATATTTGAGCTACTGGCAAAAACTCGAAGCACCAGCTATTCCCCAAACCTGCCTTTGTCCTTTCACATCCCCAAAAAGGCACTGCAGTTTACACGCATGCTAAAAATATGTACCTGAATTTCATGGCTCTTTATTTTAAGTTCTTTACATATTCACTAATACCACAAAACAAATTCCAATTCATTAAACAGCCCCCCTACTTGTGAATGTTTACTTATTACATTTTCTCAAAGACACTGTACAATCCCTTTTCTAAGCTCTTCAGAGGTTTCTTCTTATATCCTCTAGTAAAATATGACGAAGCTGAACATTTTAGCATGAAAAAGAGCTTACTATACATCAATTCTAAATTCTCCCCTGAATACAGTCTATTCTTTTCAGAGAGCTTTAGAGCTTCCCATTGATGAATCTCCCAGATCTCTATAAAAAGAGAACATGCCATAATTCTCCATCTATGGAGAAGAAAAACGAGACGGACTGAAGACACAGCTTGCCATGAGTAATGTACCAGATGGGATTCCATTCAAGATTAAGTACCTAAATTTGTATGTATGACTACATATATATGAGCTCAGCAGAAGCCCAAAGAACAAGCAAATCCCTGCATCTCTTGATAGACACAACAATGACACAGTGAGCTCAAATACCTCACATGTAAGCTTTGATAGGCACTCACCTAAATTTCAGTGTCTGAATTTAGAACTGCATTTCACCTCATCAAAAACAGAGAAATAGTGTCCGTTTCCTCCCCTCGAGCCACACAATCAAGTTACACTACATCCTAATCACAGTCTCCATGTCTAGGGCATTTCAACGCTTAAAACTTTTACAGACAGTTAAGTTTTCCCATCTCTGATGTCCTAACAGTCAATTCAACACACAATTTCCATCTCTGAATGGCACCCAATTCGGTAATATTGCACATTTTCCTGTTCAAGTTTGTAATTCTAGATAGCCTGCCATCACCCACCTTCAAGATTCATGTATGTGCTAAATTGGAATAGAAGGGAAAGCAGAAAGATGAAAGACCCCAAGCACCAGGTTTGGAGATGCTCTCCCATCCCCATTTTTTTTCCCCACGGAGGTGCCATTATCACAGATCTCCATGTTCTCCAAAGGCTCTTCATCCTTCCCAAGACAAAAGGAAAGTGCTACATGGAGTGCAAACACTGCCATCCCTCTTATCCTAATGGAAGGAAAGGAATAAATATGCCTTTAATGCATGCTCCTTTCTGGTTTTTCCTTATCCCAGATAACTGAGAACCCGATGTTTGTGAACCTTTCCTACTTGTCACCTCTGAAGGTTATTTACTACCTGATCAGTAATGACAAATTAAAAACAAATAAACCGTAACTAGCATATAGTCTGGAAATTATTGAATTCAAGCTTCATCTAATGTCATTCATCTGTACTTTTAAAAGTTCTGTGAGTTTTTTTTTTTAACTGGCTTCATTCTAACAAGAATCTGAATCCACATTTTTTATACTACAAAGCAATACAGGATATTTAGTCATCAGTTATTTTTTAACAGTGCTCTCTAATACCCCAGAATTTTTTATCAAAAGGCATCCAAACATGACTTATTTTTAATAGTCTCTTCCAGCTATTCGAGTTCTATCAAGTACACCATTCCTCTCTCAGCCATATTACTATACAACAAGTATCAAAACAAATACGGTTTTACTAAACCACAATCATGCTTTAAGTACTAAGTACTTTACTTTTATTAGAGCTACCCCAATCTGAGACAGCGTATTTTTTAGTTAATATACGGGTTTTTTCATGTTTTACGTAATTTTTAATGCAACTCTCTTCATTTTAATAAGTTTGTTGACACAAGAGCAGACTTTTGATACAAATATGCACAAAGTCTAACAGAATTCTATTTCCTAAGGATAACTAAAAATCAAGAACATTTCTTATCCACAACAAACCACATCTTTCAACAACACATGTAAAGTGAAATGCCTAGAAAATGTCCTCCTCACTACAATTTAATATATAGCCAATTCTATCACCATCGTTTTCACAGATCTTCCTCCTGACTGCCAGGTCTACATGAAAGGAATGACAGTCAAGGCTGGAAGAAAAGCAGGTTTTTTTCTCCTCAGTATCAGACCACCACTTCTGATTTTTCTCTCACATCATACCAATCTAAGTACTAGCGATGACAAAATGGGCACAGAAATCCCTACAGCTATTTTGTTTCTTAAATAGAGCTCTTTAATGTCTGTTGCAATGAGTTGTTTCTGAAGGTTCACCAGCTTGGATGGTTGTTTTGTTTTCTTTTCTTTATTTGGCAGAGTTTTTGTCTGTGCTGAGATCTTCAGGGCAGATTTTATGGTCCAGCGATATTATGAGGGAAATCCAGACATTAAGCAATGACAAGAGAAAGGACAACAGGAGAAGGGATGGTGATTAGTTTTGTTTATCTACAATCTAAAATTTTATGGATGTATATTTTCCCAGTCAACCCTCCACATCTCCAAAGAACATGCAAGAAGCAGAACAATAGCTACCTCTGCTAACACAGTGGGCCTGCAACACAAAAGTTTGCAGAACCATTAAAAGGTGAACGCATTAAGCCAGGAGTTTCCACTAATTAAAAGGTTGGGAGAGAAAAAGGTAAAGATCTTCACAGTAGTGACCATTTACTTTAAATTTAGTTCTCAGTATTTCACATTGACTATAAACATACATAGAAAAGATAACATTCACAAATGCAGGAAAGAAGAGGCTCTGAGGATGATCCAATCTAAAATTAAGTAACTATTCTTTCCTTGACATTACAGACTATAATATAAAAGGCTTTAAAATATTATCTACAACCATGAAGTCAGAAATTGCCTTATTTTCTCTACAGCTTCCAGGATGAGTAATTTGGGGTCTTTTCCCCTTTTGGGTTCTACAACCCCGTGTTTGCATTACCTGTCCACTGTAGCTCAAGATGATCTTTGGCACCTGCCATTCTTTGATAGTGTCAAAGGTCTCATGAACTTGTGCTTAAATACTTGTGTCTACAGTTCACTGCCAACTAAGAGTCCCTCAATGAAGAAAAGAAGACTGGGGGACCACTTCCAAGTTATTGCATTAACTTTTTCCTCTCAATAGAACTCACATTGCAAAGCCACAATTCCAAGAATAATTCTTCCCATTCACAGTATTTTTCACAGCAGTTTCTAGGGAAATAAAAAGCTTATCATCATGAAGTACAGACAGATTATGATGAAGTTTCATCTCCTTCTCCAAAATAAGGGCTCACATACATGTCACCCAATTAAATGGCTTCATCATCGATCAAGGAAGAAATAAAGGTATTTCTCACTCTCTGCTAAGGAAGCCATTTAACTGAAGGTTCACACTGGTTTATCTCAATTTCCAAGTATGCAACTTTTCTGGCCCAACTGCAACATACCTATGGAATACAGAATGTATTTCCTGTCTTAAGTTCTCACTGTTCAAATTAATGGACTTTGCCATTTATACTCACAGCATTTTTTCCACTGCCCAATATGCAAAAATCTTTGCCAGTAAATTACATTGGATTTTTTTACTCCTGTCACTTAAATCTTTATACTTTTTAAACATGCCTTATCATTTTCATAAAAATACAGGAAAAGCATATACACAGTATATTTTTCATGTTGAAGTACATTTTTTTAAACACTAATATTTACTTAATTCCATCACCCCATTTCTTCACAGAATAAGCTTTCCCCAGAGGATCTCTGCATATCCCTCAACTAGTTTTACTCTCTCCTATTTTTCTCATGCTTATCTTTACTCTGAAAACAAGAGATCTGAAAGCTGAGATCTTGGGTTGTGTCACTTTCTTCTGATTACCTTCTCCCTTAGAACAACTTACAGCACTACAGTAGTAGTTTCAGACTTCAAGCATCTCATTTTCAAATGGCCTTCCTGAATCTCATTTCAGATTTCCATACCTTAAAAATCTCTTCATTGAAAGAAACACAAAACAGTGCAACAAATACATTGCGGTACCACTGAACCTGTGTGTTAAGCTTTGAAATACAACTTCTCCCTCACTGACACATTTTAGTCTTCCTTGACACACCGTGTTACTCAGATATCTATTCAGAAACAGATTTGCTTACCTGAAATCTAACAGAAGTTTGCAGAGTGCACAATACAATAGCTTGCTGTACTGAATCCAATCACTCTGCCAGCATCAGATCCACCCACCCTTTTCTACTCATTCTGTATCAGAATACAGATGATCCAGGGCACCTTCACACATGACTAGTCTCTCGCTTCTAGACCACAAGCTGTACTTTCTCTAACCAAAATTTTGCTCATTAAGCCAAAACAACAATTACACTTTATCTCAAAAGATGTAAGGCTGAAGGGTACTAAAGAAATCCAACTGAGTAAACTGAAAGACATCCACATACAGCATACTTGTTGCTGTAAAAAAGCAAAATTCAGGGTAAAAAAATGCAGTTCATGAAGAGCATGAACTGAAAAACCCCGGAAAACATGTACAGAAGTTTTTTCACAAATAAGTAAAATTGAATCTGTTTTAACAGAATGCTATTACCTGACACTGTGCTTAAAGGTAAAAGGTGGCTAGGTCACATCAATACAGCTGAACAGGAAAAAAGTTGGTTTCTGCCTGTATGGGTCTAAGTCCAGACTGATTACCATTAAATTTATTAATTGTTCTATATAAATCACATTTTCTCTTCTGCCTTCTTTCCACAGCCATGTGAATGATCGCAGCACACAGGGAATCATGAGACCTCACATTGTTTCTTTCCGCTGAACAAACAGTGACCAGTTTAAAGTATCAACAAAAGATGCCGACACGTTAATCTTGTTCTTAGCGTGATGGCTGCTCATCCTGCTCATAGTCCCTTCCAGATGGCTCGGTGTGAAAGGGATGGTGGGATGGGGAACAAGGAATATTCCATGCTGTTCTGAACATCTGTTCCACTGCATTCATACGTTTCAAAAAAACAATAAAAACCTTACTGCCACTATCAATTTTACTGTGTCAACCTAATACTGCTAGACTAACACCAAACAGAGTGTAAATGTTATGCATGCACATGAGAAAGGAAAAAATGTCTTTTCAAATCATGTAAGAGCATTTGTTTCATTTCTGCTACCTTAAGAACGGACTTGTTTCAATCACGAAGTACTTATGCTGCACTGAAAACACGGTTTTCTTTCATATGACCTTTCTGTATTATAGCCCAAGAATTTATTATCGTCCCTTCTTCTATTCAAGCAAACAGAATTGAACTGAGTCACCATTTGTTTCCCTTTGGTTTTATTATTTATCTTTACTGCAAAGGTGCACACTATGCATTTGTTGGAGCTTGTTTAAATTTTATTTGTCCAGTTTGGCACAGCAGCTAAAAAACACTTTGCTTGTGCATATAAAGAAATAGTGGTAGCCTTTTGTTTTTTAAGCAGAGTTGAAAGAAATTAAAATATAAATACCTTACTACAGTATACTGTCTACCTCTCAAGTGACATTCACCTTTTAAAAATACCACCTCTTTCTTGGTGGTATTTTTACCACCACCAAGAAGCACCCAGCCAGAACTAGGAGAAACTCAGAACAGAGTTAAGAAAGAGGAGGAAGCAGTGCTTTGTCTTACAGCACAGGAAAGAAGACTTAGATTGATCATCCCCCCTTTTGTATCATCTTGACATGTGCCAGCCATACAGCTGCTGAATTATTCAGCTCTTTGTACTTGGAATACCCAATGATTACATGTATGAAAATTTGGAAGTACTGAAACACTGACTGGAAAAGCAGCAGATTGTAAAATCTAATTTTGTTTTGACCTTTAGTACCCTAAATGGTAACATTCAGTGAGAAGTATAAACCGGATGAAGTCAAAAGGAACAAAATCACAAAGCAGCAGAGAGCTAGTTATAACACCAAGCTAATTAGGTCAGGAACAGCCCTCCACTAGCAGGTCAAAATGTTTCCAGATGTCATCTGGAAACAGCCTTGGATCTTAATCAGATGTGAGCAGAGCTTGTTATGCAGACACAGCCACACAGTTCTCACTTTCCACAGCAAAACTCATCAGCCCAGACAGTTGAGAAAATGTCTATAGGCCACTATCTAAAAACCCAGAGGTATTCCCATGAACTGCCTAAGATGAATTAAGCCTTTAAAGAAAATCATGGTTCAAGAAACTTGCTGTGTACTGCAGCATTAGTGATTCGTACCTGTTTAGTACCTGTTAATTTTTCTAGCATAGTAATAATACCATAAGCAACAAATAATACTTCAAAAAATTTTAAATATGACAAAACCAAGAGAACTGCTATTTATTAAACACTGGTACTTAATTAACAATTAATCATACCAGGGTATTCCCCACCCAAAGGAAACTCCTTTGTTCACTACCCTATTCCAGGGATCCTTCTGGACTGCAGTCCAAAAAGCATCATTACCAACAAACTCCTTCTTCATCTATCTGACAATTAAAATAATATGACAAAGACTGGCTTTTCATGTTCCAATTTACAATAAACCACTGAAAAACTACCTTAAATATGATTCTTTCAATAGTCTCTTGAATGATGGCATTAAACACCTTGCAGTGCTTACTTTAAGCCTGTTTTGGTTACCTGACGCACATTCTTTAAAGAGTTTAAAGTTACAGACAGTCACATTTTATCTACACCACAGAAATGGAAAAATTCTGTGACAAGAATCATTATCATATAATTTCTTTACACTACTTCAGACAATTTGATGCTGAAACAACTCGTAATAGAATATTGGAAGTCTGCAACTATAAACAAGCCTTTTCTTAGTGTTTTAGACTACAGTAATGTACAAATAACTCCTGCAGAACATTTAAAGTACATTTGTCCCAGCCTTTCCCCTTCACAAACAGCAAGGGTTGTCAGAAGCAAATGCCTTGATTATATAAAGAAAACCTAAGTTGCAGCTAGGCTTGCTGACTTACATTGATCCCATTTAACAGAGCCTTACTGGATTTAAAGTGCTCGAAATAACTGTCTGGGTCACAGTCCATGTGATAAAGGCCACCTGGTGAGGCCTCAGGAGCCCTCCTGCAGGGACAACATGCCATTCAGATCCTCCAATGACCTCAAGCTAAATCAGAAGCAAATCCAGTAATTTGTTTCTCAGAACTCCAATTAACCTTAAATTGGAAGGGAAAGTAAAAAAAGGGATCAAGGATTCCATTTTATGTCACATAATATCCATTTTATGGCACTACACAGTGTTCCCCATTTCCCATATCTAATATTCAACATGAAAAACCTTTTAAAACAGGATTTTTCAGAAAAAAAAAATCTGTTCTAAAAATCTTTTATCCACAGAAGTTGATCTAAAATGTCACATGGAAGGGTTACATTTTCACATAATTCAGTTAATCCAAATTTTAAAATGTCACAGGGAAGCGTCAAGTTTTCTTACAGTTCTTTTCCATACAAGAAATCCTCTGGATATCATATATGCATATACACACAAGTACAGTTCATGTACATTCACGTTCTATACATACACATTCAATTTATACACATTTATTATACATACGACACACAAAGATGATGGAAGAGACTAATAATGTAGGTCAAACAGCAAAAGAAAAAGCACTTAAGATTAATGTTGAGTTGTCATCATACATTCTCCACCTCTACTCCTAACAAACCTCCCCCACTCCCAGTTCTCACCAGGCAGGAGACACTTTATCACTGGGAAACAACTGCAGTGATGCTTTTCCAGGCTACCACGCTATGTATCACAATCCTTAAAATACTTTGCAGTCAAAGCAACTTCAATATCCAGCTGAACAGGCACACAACAGCAGCAGAAATTTCCTGGTTTGTGTCAGGAAACACACGGACAGCCCATAAAGATTTTAATCACTACAAAATAAAGCAACATCCCTGGAGTTCCTCAAGGTGAAGCTTTACACCCACACCACAAATTTTCCTTATTTTGACACTCCTACCAACACTTGACTTTCCCTATATATCAGAAACCTGGAAAAGGCAACTAGTCTATGTGGGGGAAAAAACAGATTTATTTTGGGTGCTTTCATGGAAAAACTGAACTAAATATTTTGTGTCTGGATCCAACAGCTGAGTCTAAGTGAATTGACAAAAATTCCCAACTATTTTTATCCTGAGCCAAGTGTGCCATCTGTTCCCATGAAGTCCATCTTCTGGTAGTTACCGCACTACAGCATTACCACGAAGTGCCATGTGATCAAGGACTAGTGTATAAATCAAGAAAGATACGAGTGACAGAAAGCAACACTCAAGACAGTCGTAAAAGTTACAAAAACCCAGAGAAAAACAACACAAAAAACCCAACCCACCACCCAAAAATAAAATCGCCACAAAGCACAAGCAGCCTTATCAAGGCCCCCTGACAATAACAGCTTTTTGTGTAGTGGTTATTTCAGTCTGGTGCCTAAGGAAGGCTGAGCTCTGGTCAGAGGCTTTCCCAGGGTGGGGATGCATTTCATGTCTTTCCTACTTGTTACCTGCCCGTGCACAGTAACCTGAGCACTAAGGATGCTATTTCCGTCTTCCAGGTAATCTTCCTCACTGTCTTCCACACAGCCAACATCTTCAAGTTAATCACAGAAGCCATTCCTGCTTGATGCACGAGAAATACGCAATGTGTAATTTTTCAGTTCATAAAATGAAATAGTAACAGCTACAGATGGCACGGCAGAACATCCAGTTATCAGAAGTACAGCAGCCCCCTGTACTCCAACAACTGAATCACAAGCAAGTAACATGGGATCCAGCAGAAATCAAGATGGATCCTTTTCCTGCCCTTATCAATATTGAAGACATTTTTTCAAAACTAACCTACATGGGCAGATACCAATTTGTACCTCTCACCAGAAACAGAACACTAAGAGAAATGAAACTGCAGTAAAAAAACATAAATCTAAACATACTTGATATATTTGCTATTGATATGTGAGGCACACAAAGACTGCAAGCAGCTTCATCTCCCCAGATACACATTACCTTCTCTCTTGGTGTTTCTGGCTCTTTTGTGACAGATCCTCTCTCTTGCTAGGATCACAAATTCAAGGTTCTGCCCACCATTACCTTCTTAATAATTCAACATATAATGCTGGCCTCAGATTTTTCTTTTTGCTGCTGTTTTGAGGTTTGAGTAGCATTTTGGGTTGGGGTTTTGTGGGTTTTTTGGGGTTTTTTTGTTGGAGTTTTTTTGGGGGGGTGTTAAAGCTAAAGTCAGTGTCAGGCAGTACTACAAGTAACATGCTTTGATACAGTAACATTGGCGTACAAAACCTCATTTTCAGCATTGAAGAGATTTCCTCATTACACATACAGTAACTCCCATTGTGAAACAAATAAGCTGCTATAAAACCATAGTGAGTCTCAGACAGAATTCAGCAGTTAGTCTTCTGTAAAAATCCCCTTTCAACACTTGAAGGCTGGAAAGAAAGTTGTGTTCCATGAAATCTGGCATTGTATCAACACATCTCCATGGAGCTGGCAGGATAGAAGTGCTCCAGAAACCAGCTTCAAGGAAAAAAAGCATTCTTACCACGTACAAATAATCACTAAAAAGAGGCTTAGGCAACTTTTTCTCCTAGCTAAAAATCATCAAATCACAGCTAAGATTACTGGGGATGCAGAGGTTATCAGCGATAACACTAAATGTTTTTAATCTGCTTTATTCCTGTATTTCAAATCAGTGCATTAAAATACCCCTTGTGGAACCTTTTGTCTGTCTTTCTTCAAGATATATATATAAATACGTCTTGAAAATGTAAACTTAGCTTTTTTAAGGGTCTATGAAATTTCAGAACCTAACAATGAATATTTGAAAGCATCACGCTGATTTATAGCTATGTCTGTAATTCTCTTTTACTCAATGCCAAGTGTAGGTGAATGCTAAGTGTGGGCTGGGAGGAAAATAGCCTTACATAGTATAATACAAGCACAAACCATCAAAATACATCAACTCCACAATAAAGAATAGCATGATCCATCAGGTTTTTCACCTATGAGCCTCTGGGGATGTTCAAAGACTTCAGAGACTGCATTAGCAAGTTGTGTGGTACAACAGGAGCATAAGCACCTTCAGAGCAGAATAGCTGCTGGTGATGATCCTGAGTCCATCTTGCCTACGCTTTTTTTGGTAGGGAAACAGGAATTTTGTTCCACTCTAGTGTTCTCCCAGTCTACGGCCCGTCAGATGCTGACACCATCACATATGCTCCTACAGACAACCTTTTGGTTTTAGACTCATCTGAAAGAGTCCATATACTTCACATCTGGGGAATTTGCATCATAAATATAACCCTGGATCCAAACCAAACCTACAGCATAATACATCCTGCAATGTTGTTTCAGCATGCTTTGATTTGCTATATAAAGGCTGAAAAAGAGCAGTTTTATTTTGTTTTAATTTAGTCAGGACAAGATAGAAGAAGAGAGGCAAATATAGGTTAAAAAGAAAAAGAATCATCTTAATGCTGAAAATATGTCACAGTATTTTTTAATTATGCTTCCCTCCAGTACTTACAGATGAAGGCTCCTTGGAAAAGGAGGGAATAAAAAAAACTATGTACAGGAGTCAGAGCTTCCTTGATCTTCTCACTCCCTATAAATCACTTGGCAAGCCAATCCTTGGGGAAGGATCTCATCTTCCTTACTAACTAGCAGTCAAACACACAGCAAAATCCTGGCAATATAGCCAACTAAAACCACTGAAAGAGTAACAGACTGCCTAAACCTAGCAAGGCTGTAACTGCTAAGGAGCATCACAAAGCCTGTTACAGAAAGGTTACCTAACACCTGCACTCCTACAATATCTGCACACCCTGACATTAAATTTACTCTCCAAATGTGAGAAAGGCAAGAAGCAGCACCTCAATTATACCACTGAGAGGCACAAAGCCACTTGTGTGCTGGTCAGCATCATCAAGGCCTGTAGAAGGATGAGAATTGGACCAAGATCACATCAGTACTTAGCAACAAATGTTTCAACCACAAGATGAGTTATGTTTCCTTCTCAGAAGCAAAACCCAGTCACTGCCTTAAGATCCGCTCCACTTAAAGTTGCGCTTTTTAAGACAGCTGTAAGCCAACCGCTCCTTGATTTAATTAAATGATTCTTTTCCCCATTCCTGTTTCAACATTTGTGCTATTATAGCCACTGCTCCTGGCTGAGCTGCTTCTTGTGCTGGAATCAGATTGGAAGTCAGCAAAAATCTAATCCAGGAGAAAGTCAAAGCAGTTTATGGAATTACTACCCTTGTATCTGAGAGCATGGAAGTGATAGTGAGAGCTCTCAATCTGCTTCAGGACAAAAGAAAAAATACCCAACAAACAAAGCAATTCAAGCTGAACTCCCATTTCATACCCACTTACAGTGTTTAGTTGTGTAGGTGAACAGCAGTCTAAGCACAGGCGACTAGATAACAAGACCTGAAAGACCAGCAACTGTTTCCTACAAGAAATGGCACCAATATTGTCATATTAAAAGAATTTTAGTTGAGTCATAGAATACACTGAGTTGGAAGGGACCCATGAGGATAGTCCAGTCCAGCTCCTGACCACACAGGGCAACCCAAAAGTTAATCCAAGTAGGTAGGAGTGTTGTCCAAATGCTTCTTGAACTCTGACAGGTTTGGGGTCACGATCACTTCCCTGCAGAGCCTGTTCCAGTGCTTGACCACCACTTTCAGTGAACAACATTTCCCTAACACCCAATCTAAACTTCCCTGATGCAGCTTTATGTCATTCCCTTGTGTCTTGTCACTGGACACCTGACACAGGCTGGACCAGCACCTCCCTTTCCACCCCCCTCACAAGGAAGTTGTAGACAGCAATAAGGTACCCTCTTCTCCAAGCTTACACATAGTGTCTTCAGCTGCTCCTCGTAAGTCATTCTCTTTAGTCCCAGTCCATCTTATTGGTAGGAACAGAAACCAGTGACACTGAAGAGCTCAGAGATCTTGCAATTTTCGGTCATTTTCTGCTGCCACATTTCCCAAAATCACGTAGGCATCCCAGCAAACTCCAAGCAGGTCAACAAAAAATTTACCGAACAGAAGAAAACTGACATTCCATGTGTGCATTACAAATTCTGCTTATCTTTTTAGCCACATAAGTAGTTTATGTCTGTATCCCTTCCGTCTCTTTCTGAAAAACACGCTTTTAGTGGATGCTAACCTGGTATACATTGATTTCTGTGGCTTGTTTACAAAAAGAAACAAGCAGCATATACTCATAAATATTTAAGACCAAATTGCCTTTTAAAGAATGAAATATTAAATATGTAATTTTTTTTAATAAATACACAGTACTCTGAAACAGGAGCATGGATAGCAACTCAAACCAAAAATTGGTATCCTCTTCTTAGGAACAAGAAGTCACTTATCTGATGAAAGGTACTATCACATCTCAAGAAAAGTAGATGGCCTTAGTGCCTGGAAAATTGTGAAGGTCACTTTTTTCTTTTCCAAGAGACTAAGATAGAATCAAGGACAAACCATTAAAAAAATTAAGGAACCATTCTCTCGATGTTTTCAATCTAAAATCCAAATTTAATCCAAATTGATCTTGTAATTCATAGAGAACAGAACATTTCTTTACCATTAATCACCAGCCATAAACTGTATACAAGTAGATTGCATGTTGAACTGGTCACATTCATATTTCCAAATTGCATCTATCAGCATTCCACAGCCAAACACCTGAAGCTGCTCAGTTTTATACTGATGAGAAGATGCCCTGCCCACATTTTAGAGCCACAGTCCAACCTTCTCCTCCTTTCTAGGAGTCCTACTGACAGTGCTTTATCTCCTCCTTCACATCCAGTACCACTACTTTGTGCATACTCTCCACTCCAGCTGCCAACACAGCAACCAAGATTTGTGTCCTTCACATGCCCTACAGCTGCTTTCCTCTACTAACTTGGACTCTGCTCTCCACACTTCACTTCTGCAGTGTCATGTCTCACTATGACTTTGGAAGCTGCCAGCTGGTCTAACAAGAGTTGGAGGCATTGGTAACTAAGAGGAGAGATGTAAACTAATCCTTCCAACTGCGCCTTCACCCCTGCAGTTTTACAATCCAGTGTCTGCCAACAAGCCCTATTTGGTACAAAACATTTATCTTTTTTTTATTATTATTAAAACTGTTTACTATTCAGAGACAGATTTTAAAGACTGTTTCTTACTCTCAGAAGAATGAGTCCAGTAACTAAAAGAATGCTGACAGGCTACACACCAGGCAGCTAACTGCAAAGACTCAGTGCTCTATTTTTTAAGTATATGGAGCCATTAATGCCTCTTTTTAAACTGTTTTAATGCATAGGTTAGGCTACCTTTCTTCAAGATATATATATAAATACGTCTTGAAAATGTAAACTTAGCTTTTTTAAGGGTCTATGAAATTTCAGAACCTAACAATGAATATTTGAAAGCATCACGCTGATTTATAGCTATGTCTGTAATTCTCTTTTACTCAATGCCAAGTGTAGGTGAATGCTAAGTGTGGGCTGCAACCAGATAATTTAAGGGCAGTCTGTTTTATCTTGAAGGCTCTTCTCACTGGTGCCAAGCAATGGGACAAGAGGCAACAGGCAGAAAATGATGCACAGGAAGTCCCAGCTGAACATGAGGAACAGCTTCTTTACTGTGCAGTGACCACACACTGGAACAGGCTGTCCAGAGAGGTTGTGGAGCTCTCCCTCACTGGAGACATTCAAGAACCATCTGAACACAATCCTGTGCTCTGGGATGACCCTGCTTGAGCAGGGACGTTGGACCAGATGCCCCACTGTGGCCCCTTCCAACCTTATCCATTCTGTGAAATAAAAAACTGGACATAAAAAATGAGGAAGCTTTAAAAGTTATTATTTTATTTACAAGTAGAAGTATAAGACTGCGATGAGTATTGATGAAGTAGACTTAAATTTTAATCCTGAATTTAAAAAAGAAAGGGCAGCCATCTAGGTCCTGATGATCACTGCAGTCTCTTGTAAACTTAAAGAAAGTAGCTTGAAATCAAATAGGGCACCTATTCCTAAAGAAAAAAAACCCCAAATGATTATTTTCCCCTCTCCAGTTCCACAATGGTTAGTACTGAACTTTGCCGTGAATTAGCTTCAAAACATTTTGCACACTGGACCAAAACACTTTTAATATTACCCATCATTAAATTGCTTTGAACAAAAAGATTTCCTACATGTCCATTCTTAACACTAGTAAGTAGATTTTGAACCTAAACATGTTGAAGTGAAAACAGTGGGGGGGGTGGAGTTAAATCCTGGAAGGTTAATGTTCAGGAGATGCTTTTGTTTTTCTTTAAACAAACAAAAGAAACGAAAAAAGATGCAGAATTCTGAAGTGAAACTTAATCTAAGATTGCCTCCCTCACAACAGTGCTGTTGCTGTTATACTGGTGATAAAATCTTCTCCTGTGAAATGCAATTATTAGTTTAAAACCCACTGAGCTGATGAGATCCCACAATCCAAGAGGAATAGATTTCTTAACTACAGCTGTGACCAGCTGGCTGCTAAACAGAAAAGGACTGCTATTGCCATCTCTGTGATGAGGCTCCAGTGGGCAATGCTGTGGTTGTTGGCAACCTTCCTGAGGTTGAGAATCACATCAAACCAAGCAAAACCTGTTGTGACTGCAGACCAGGTTTTTTACGGACTGACAGGGTAACTGTAGGCACGAACACATTGACTCCAACTCTCAAAGACTGTAATTTAAAGTCATCTGTGATTGCATGGATCTTCCATACACCCCACCAAATTATGTAACAAACCTATCGATACTTACATCGATTATTTTAAAGCGTAGTTAAGAGCAATGTAATCTACATAGACTACAAGCACATATGGAAAAAATCAAGCCATTAGAGACTAATCTACACACAGTTCAAGAAGTAATTTAACTACATCAGTTAAATTTAGAAACTGATTTATTTAATCATTGCACAGACAACCAAGATTTAAGCCTCATCTTCAAGCAGATCCCTGTGCACTAGCTGCATAATTCAGAGGGAAGTTATTATGATGCCAATCACAGAAAAGTTCAGAGAAGAGGCCAGTGACTGCATTTATTTGCAGAAATGAAAATTTCTCACTCTCAGACAGTGATAACAAAGAATGTATCTATATGTGATGAGCGTGCTAAGGCTCTCACAGTGCAGACACCAGTTTTAATACACAAAGAGAAGAAATTTGTTTATGTCAAACCCATTTTGCCAGGCTGCAATTTAATTCAACACCATGCAGTCAAGTCCAAAATGTAAATAAGTGCATACTGAAGAGTTTAACCCCAGACAGGCAAGAATTAAGCCCAAATACTCAGCCTCTCCTAACATCAAAATCAGACAGTAAACAAGAAAAGCTCCTAGAAAATGCATGTACCTCGAGATCGAAATTTGTGATCACTTCTCTATCATGTTTTAAGTTAGTCTCTCCCAAAACCAGTTCCATATTGTTTTGGCTTTACCATTCATAATGCAAGAATTCTGCAGTACTTTCGCCTTTCTCATAGGCGTTTTTCCATCCCCGAGAGACCACTGGGAAAACAGTGTCCTACTACTCCCCCCATCCACTGCTATGCAATTAGTGATCTGCAGCTTTTGGCCGGTCAAGTAGTCCACCATTCTCCAGAGACTATTTCTCTCCTGCCCAACCTACTTTTCACATTCACTCTGCCGCATTCTTAAAATCTTTTTTCCTTCAGGGAACTATTCTTAATGGTTTGCTTTAAATCAAAAATTTAAGTTACTAAATAGTTCTGTAATTTAGCAGACACGAAGGTTAAAGGATACAGGTTACAGGACTGAAGAGTCAGATAGTAAAGGCAAAAGTCTTGGCATATAAATTTGGTTTAACATTCACTAAAAATATCCAAGTTGCTTTCCCAGTAAATGTATTTCTAAAGACTGCAAGAGTATTCACAGCACATAGCAATCACAAACACACTTTCAACACCTTTTTCCAAAATGTGTAACTGAATACACAATATTTTTATCTGAGAAACTAAGCGTAAAGGTGTATTTCTTAGAACTTGCTTGTATGTGCTGACAAAAGAATTCTTCTGGTAGTCTACTGAATTGACAGCTGGGGCTAGTAAGCATCAGAGGCTGTTTTCAAGCCCTGAATCTGGTATTTCAGTCCCCACTACACGCTAACTTTCTGTGGAAGACACTTTTGTACTGCGGTGTTGTAGGTTTATAACACAAGTTTAGAAAAGCTAGCGCATGCTGCTCACATAGGATGGTATTTTAAGCAATCAACAACTTTTACAAACATTTAATAGAGTATTTTTATCAACCTGACAACTTTTGGGGGCATTTATATTAGCAAAACACAGTAGGAAATCCAGAGAAGCAAGACAAGGCACAACTATAATCCAAGTGACAATATGAGTGACTTAATTTCACATTCAAATCCCTCACTATGCATGCAGAACAGGTGAATTAAGCTGTTTAAATTTTTTATTATGACTTTTAAGTGAAATTCTTTGAATAGAAATTTTAAAAGAAAATATATTGCATTTCTGTAGAAATCAACCATTATTTCAAGCACAAGTTTCTCAATTTATTGATCAGGTAGTTTCCAAATTGTATGTCCAGTTAGAATGTTTGTGATACATGAATGATCAATGTTCAACCAAAAATTAGAATTTGTTTACTAGAATTTTAATGTCTTTTTTAAAGGCTGATTATCTTCAAGTATGTTCAGCATTGTCTTTATACACCCTTCAGTTACATTAAACTCCAGACTAGTTAAAACACTAGACACGTCAATTAAACTCTACATGAAAGTTTGGCTTAAATTGCACAAAGAAACAAAATATCTGATAAAACTACACTGAGAATGAACAGCAAATATCTCAAAATAATTTTTGAAGTTTTAATATAACCTAGGCAAAATATTCCGAAACCAAGGTTCTTTTTCTTGTAATAACTAATTTCTGTAGCTTCTCACAAATAAAAGCAATGACGTTTCCATGCAGCATGAAATGCAACTGAAATATAACAGTGCTGTAACATTCACTGCTTCATTAAATAATAAGCAATATGCTAAACTAATAATCTAGTAGTGAAGCACATTTTTAATCTTGGATATGTCAATTTGGTTTACCCTTAGTTTTTTTTTTTGCAGACTACTTACTTTCCCTGACACAGTTCCTCCATTTTTGACATCTAGAGCAAGAGATCTTTTTTCCAAACGATTTCAGTATATAACCATCAAGTTACCTTTCCATTTAGTGGGTAATGCAAGAGGGGTAAAGGGGTAAGGAGTGGGTTTTCTTTCACCCTTCTCTTTCAAAGGCTGTTGCCATAACTCTCCCATTCCTGTGTGCACCATATTGCATCCTGATTCCTTCACTCCTTGCAAGAGTTTCCCACCTGATATTGTGAATGCATGCATTTCCCAGCATTACTCTTTTTCCTAACTGAAAGTGCAATCTCTCTCAGAACATACATGCTGATAAGCATCTTGAGTATCATCAAGTATCTACTCAGAACTCAAAACTGAAATAAGCACAAGCAAATTTCAGCTGAGGGGAAAAGTGTGGCAAAGGGTCATAGCCAGGGTTATAGGCAGTCAGCTCTAGGACACAGGAGAACAGTATCCTAAACAACAGTCTCCTAAAGCACTGCTGCATACTTTACTGGCTTTCAGAGACCTTGAAGCAAGGCTGGCAGTGGTTTCTGCCAAAGGCAGCACTGTGGAGTGCAATGCAGGAAGAAAACAGTCTCACCTACAAGTATCTAATAATACTTTTAACCTCACCCTCTCAGAAGGAAGAACAACAAATCTGCTTTTCAGCTTCTTCCCCTGCTCAAAAGCTGTCTTTCCCACTGCAGAAGCCAACAAGCTGCAGCTCCCTGGAAATATACATATACACACACTTACCAGCTTTACTTATTGTAACAAAATTGTCTGCACTTTGGCAGTAGACCTTCATTAGCACCCCCTCCAGGTGTCTCCCACCTCTTATGTCACACAGCGAGAGAAGTGCTACTCTTCCAGCAACACAACAGACAGACCTCATCTAAAAAGGGCCCTGGTTCTGAGTGTGGCAGCTGAGAGAGATTGGAGGCAGGCGAATATTCCCCCACACAGCTAGTTTAATATCAATAAATATAAATCTTTTATTATCCGTTGCACTTTGAGGCAAACAAACATTCAACCTCAGCAGATTTAGTTTAAAGCTCTTAGACAATACATCAACAAAGTACAGATTATACAGGGTAAAAGTAATTAACAGATGCAAATTTATAAATCCAATATCTCATGAACAACCATGAATAAAGTAAATTTTATTTTCGGTTTTCTACCCAATAAGATTAGTATTTAAATGCTAGCAGTCTCCTGGGTTAGCAATGCTTTTGACATTTGTTTCGTGGCCTAATACAGCACATATTCAACATCACAAAAATATAAACCTCCTTCGCAAGGCTAACTCAAAACCTTCTGGACAAGCTTCCAAAATTCATCACTGGTCTTCAGTTCCAGGGACTTATCACAGTCTTCAAAGCTATTTGTAACAGATTCACGCAAATGCAAAGCAAGTGACATGGAATGTTCCGTAAGAGCTCTCTTGAACAACTTACCATTTAAAAAGGAGTACAGAATATCCGTACTGTTTACGCGCTTGAGAAGACAGCTGTTCTCCAACTTCCTAGCACACTCAGGTGGCTTTTTCTGCAAACAAAGACAAATTCAACTTAGTCTTTCAGTAATAGAATAATTGAAACTATGCGTTAAAAATAGGTTTTGGTTCAGTGATCAGCTGAAAAAAAAACTTAGTAAAATATGCATGAGTAGAATGCAGACAGTTTTAACTGTTTTGTGCTAAATATTTCATGTTACAGCTTAATTTTTTTCAAGGTAACAAAATAGCTTGTGTTATTTTATAATCAATTTTTAAACAACTATCTGCAGAGAAAGTAACATCTGCCCACTTGAAAACTGTGGGGATGGAAAAATTATATAATGGCCTACCATAAAGCACAATAAAACAGCAGGTTTAAGTCCCTTTGAGATTCTTCACAGCAAATTAAATATTACTAAACACAAACCCACTAAAACACACTAAAAAAGGCAATGAGAATCTCTTGCAAAAATTAAGTATTGAGATGTTTCCATGAAAATATTACGGTTCCTAGCATCAAGAGAACATTCTGACTTACAGATTAACATTTAGTCATACACTAAATTTTTATAAATTAAGGGGTTTTGTGGTTAAGATATAAATGCCCTTTCTGCAAGAACTGTATAAAAATGATTTTTAAAATAGATCACTTGTGTATAGGAGGCTAATAATACTACCAGACTTTTAAAGGGTGCTATTATGCATTTTTTTGCCTAAATATTTTAGACAATTAAAAATTACAAGAGAAGAAAAATTTCTTGATCTTAAGGACACAATTATAAACCAGGATTTATAAGAAAGACAGAGCATCTAGAAGAGCAAGACACTGTTAAAATCACCACACAATTTCTCAAAGGCAAGACAGCAGTGTCCTGCTTGCTCACTGTCACCCCTGCCTTGCTCACTTTCCTTCATCCTCCCTCACAATATTAGAACTTTAATGTGCACAGACCTTGATTCCAGTAAGCACTGGTGCAGTAACCACCTATTCCAAATAAAATATTGTCCTCTAGTTAACTTGCTCACAAAATCTACCAGTTTGTCAAGGTCTTGGTCCTCACTTAAGTGTTTACGTGCTTAGAGAAAAAACTGTTTTGAAGAAACACATTATAAAGGCTCACATACATACAATTCATTCAAGTTCTCATTACCAGGATAGGTGTACTATATGGGGGAAGTGCCTTCCAAACACAGCTTCACAATCCCACCTACATTATGTCAGACAGGATCCTATTAGCCTAAGTTAACATAAGATGGATGTGGACCTACTGAAGGGATTCCAAGAGGGCCCCAACGATTATCAGAGGCGCTAGAGCACCTTGTCCTATGAAGACAGGAGCCTGGAGAAGAGAAGGCTCCAGGGAGACCTTACAGCAACTTCCAGAACCAAGAGGAGACCAACAAGAGAGCTGGAGATGACCTTTTAGAAGGACATGTAATGAAAAGACATGGGGGATTGGCTTTAAACTGAAAGCGGGTAAAGAAAGAAATTCTTCACTGTGAGAGTGGTGAGACACTGGAACAGGTTGCCCAGAGAAGTTATGGAAGTGTTCAAGGCCAGGCTGGATGGGGCTTTGAGCAGCCTGGTCTAGTGGAATGTGTTCTGCCCACGGCAATGGCATTGGAACTAGACGTTCTTTAAGATTCCTTCCAACCCAGGCTATTCTGTGATTCTGTAAGTGACTTCAACCAGCAGTGATTTAAGTGTGCTTGTGGTTCAGAAAACAGTAAATCTGCTTTAGAGCAAATAGCACTACATTAAAAACACTAAAGAACAGACATCATAGAGCACTTGCAGTACAAGGTGACCGCAACTTTACATAGATCTTAAACTCTCCAGTACTACCAGGGTGGCTGAGAATGTATTTTCACATTACATTATCCTCACCAGCAAACGCATCTTACGAAGTTCTCAGTTCCCCACATTAGCTACACATTTTTGTCCACACACTGCAGTTTACCACTTCCATCCTTTACATCTACACACCGTCTGCAGCACTGCACTACATAAACAGGATCCCTGAATCCATCCTGTGATGAAAGAACTCCTCACTCAGATCAACAATATATGACCTATACAAGGATGGAAAGAAAGCTGAGAATTACCACACAGTGAGGACAACTCTCAGCTTTCACAGTGAAATCAAATCAAATATCTTGACATAAATTTCAGTATAAATCCTTACCTGGTTAAATAAAAGCATCCGACGTGGTCAGTGTCCAGCAGTTTTAGATCTTTTTTCTGTCATCAGATTTTTTTGTTTGGTTGGTTTTTTAAGTAGAACATTGAAAAATACCCAGGATAAGCCAGAGAAAAAGTGCTGGACTCTCTAATGATGTGTTCCGCATTTAAGATACATAGCTATGATGAAAATGCAACACAAGATACAGAAAGGAAAATGTTTTGGTACACCACTAACAGTCCAGCAATACCTATTTACTGACACAACTGTGAAAACAGACACATTCCCTTTTGAATGGATTTTATCTTTCTTTCCCATGAAATCCCCAAGAGGGAAAAAAAAAATAACAACAAAAGCCATTATAAAAAGATTCTTACTCATTATCAAGTACATCACAGCCTCCTCTGCCAAGTGCCCCATTTGACGCATTCACTGACTAAGTTACAGAAAGTACTAAACAGTTTCAACAGGGTAAGAATTTAGACATGCAGAATGCGTAACATTGTCTTCCGGCAAGAAATTTATATCCAGCTGAATTTTGTTTAAAATAAAAGTTTTTAAGCTTTCTAAACAGAACTCCTAGAAAAGAGGGTATTGTAGGCAAGCAATTTGAAGAACAAGCTATATGGCACACAGAGGATTACTCCAGAAATACACAGAAAAACAACCACAAAGGATTTAATGCAAGACATAACTTTTACACAGATTGAGGATTAAAAGTATCCAAATGGCAGGTCATCATGAAAATGGTGAAAAAAGGATTTTATTTTGAAGTCTGCTTTCTGGGGTGGGGGGAGGGTTTTTAAAACATGCTTTCATATATGGAGATCCAAAGCTTACCACTATAGTTTGAATTCAAGTAACTGCTTTACCAATGCATACACACAAAAAAGGAAGTGGTTTAAAACTTCAATACTGGTTTGCCTTGGTAAATGCACGCATATATTCAATCTTAAAAGCATGAAACTCAATCTTGGAAACTACTGTAACTCTGCAACACACATTTGGAAAACCCAGACAGGTTCTGAAGTCTTCAAAGAGTAGAACCACACATCGATTAGTGGTTAGGTCCCCCTTGATCTTAAGCACTTCTACAGTGGGATGGGGGCTTTTCTGTAAAAGAGTCATACAATCAATTACTTAAAACTAAGGGGCCTCTCAGTAGCACATTCTAAGCAGCTTTCACGAGATTGATCAAGACAACTCAGAAGTTTCTTATCTTTAAACTAGACTTGTTCCATATCCCAGTCTTAAATTTGGGCACAGAACAGGAGCAGCATAAAGACACAGCAGCTCATGTTTTCCAGGTCTTTAATTAAAGATTCTCTTGCTGTTGTCTAGTCTGAACTCTGAGTCTCCACAGCATCCAAAAATGCAGAATTAGTTAGGATAAACACTGTACTTGAAGTGCAGACAGCAATCTTTGACAAGCCCTCAAGGGACAATTTCCCTCTCTGCATCTTCTTCAGAACCACTCTGACAGTCAGACTTAGTCACAGCACCCAGTGTGTCCTTTGCCATGAATTCCTTCCAAGGAACAAACAAGTTCAAGCTCTTGAAGTTCTTCTTTAGGCACAAGCAGATAAATTTAAAATATCCAGCCTGTGTGGAGTACCTGATGTCTCTTTTATTCTTTTTCACTCACTTGATTATGGTACAAATATTCACTACATGACTGAGTATAGCAGTCCTTCAGTACTGGACAGAGGAAATCCATCTTAACAGCATGCTCACAAAATCCTAAACATCCTGCGGAATTTATCTGAGGTTAAATACTTGATCTTCAGAGATTTTGCAATCTACAAAAGCCAGCCCATCAAGCCTACAAGCTAGCCCGTAACAGCAGTGGTTTGTCAGACATTCTTCACTGGTAAGAAGCATGACTATGCCTACATCTATCACCTCTTTGGTGTCACAACAAGAGGCTTGCCCAGGACTACACTCTCTTCTTAATGGTCAGCACTGACTCTTCAGTGCAAATGAAGCCAAACAAAGATTATACAACAAATTACTAGTAACAACCACAAGAGACAGGAAGTAACTCTCTTATCTTTGACCCAAAAAGAAAGGGTTCTTCCACCACCAGGAAAAAAAAAAAGGCCAATACCTCTGAGAAGGAAGAGATTTCAGATGGGATATCAATATCAAAATATTTTCAAACACTTGAAAAGGTTTGCTGGCAGCATTCACCATCCCTAAATTCTTCACAGATAAGAATCCTAGTATCACAGTACAAGTTGTCTGTACTATCAGCCTGCTCCTTCTCCCAGTACAGACCTGCACTCTTCTCCAGAAGTTCAGTGTACACATCTTTACAGAACAGCAAAGAGCTCCCTCCTAGCTCCACTCCCAGCCCGTAGAGATGTCTCCCTAATGCTTCACAAAAAGAATGCTGATGGCTTTACTCAAGTGGATCCCCACTCTCATGTAACAACACTAAAAACGCGACATCCTCAGCTGACAGCATCTCTGTAATTTCAGTTGTTACCCACACAGCATTACATAGCACAGTTTTTCAATTACTAATATTTAAGAATACATTTCTTAAAATAGAAAGGTCTCTTAAATTCTACCTTCTGGAGCATTCAACCTCAGTTCTTGTTGTTAGCAGACACTGCTAAAAAGCATGAACATCTAGACAGATGCTTTATGTAAGTACTCCAGACAGAAAACCTGTGGGTTCATTAAGGGCATTAGTCCAAGGCTAGGTGATGGGGCTTTCGAATTAAATGCTTCATTAAAATACCTAAATTTGGTGACAAAATCAATACAAAAATATTGTCAGATAATTAACAGCTGACATTCAAAGCAAATACCAGACTTCACCTTATGCTGGACAAAACGTAAGATTTTCTTTATTCATACTCCTCCAGAAATAGTAGAGGGTCATGCAGTTTGTACCCTACAGTTTCATAACGTTAGAGAGAAGTGGCAGAGGAAAGGAGGCATGAATCAGCACAGGCCACAGAACCCCGCTGAAAAGCATTAGCCAAAAATACCATATATACACACACATAAACCACTAAACAGAGACACCTTTTCATTTATCAAAAGACTGATAAATGAAATCTAGTAGGCTTCAGAATGTCCAGGAAAAAAAGGGAAATTAAACAGAACTGATGTGATTTTTAAAAAGGGGAAAAAATACCACATCTATAAAGAAGTGCAGCAGGGAAGGAAGCAGCACCAAGGTCCTACTAAACAACTCAGCACTGCTGTAGCTGACAGCCAACTTCAGTTCCGTGGAATCAGAATTATGCAGATGGTCACAGCCTGGGTCAAGCAAGCAGCTGCTCTCTCTAGCACACCCCATTCAGGGCCAAGACATATTTTTACATCTGGATCTAGCTGAAAGCAACCACTCACATCACTCCATGGCTAATTCCCCTATAGCTTGGTGGTGAAAGAGAAATGAAAAAACGTAAGAGCACTCAGATTTAATTTCTGAAGAATAGAAGGCACATCCTTCACTCTAGCAGACAGAAAGATGCTTTGTGGTATAGAGCTGGGTATATGGAAAAAATTTCACCTTCCCTGTTATTATGTCCTCCTAAGAGGCCACGTCCTTTGTTAAAAAACCACAACTGAGATATGAAGCTTGCTTCAATTGGGAACTGCTTTATGATCCCTTAAATAGCTTTTTAAAGTACATAAATAGCAAGAGGTCTAAAAAAAAAAACACATTGAACTTGTGGGAGATGATTAAGTGACTACTAGGGGTGAATTAAAAACAATGGCATTCAGTGCTTTTTTCATAGAATTACAGAATGGCTTAGGTTGGAGGTGACTTTAATGATCCTCTTGTTCCAACCCCCTTGCCACGGGCAGAGACACCTTCCACTAGACCAGATTGCTCAGAGCCACATCCAACCTGGCCTTAAACACTTCCAGGAATGGGGAGTCCACAACACCTCTGGGCAACCTGTTCCAGTGGCTCACCACCCTGACACAAAAAGCCTTCTTCTCCCCAGGCTAAACAGCCCCAGGTCTCTGAGCATTCCTTCCCAGGAGATGTGCTACAGCCCTCNAGAGACACCTTCCACTAGACCAGATTGCTCAGAGCCACATCCAACCTGGCCTTAAACACTTCCAGGAATGGGGAGTCCACAACACCTCTGGGCAACCTGTTCCAGTGGCTCACCACCCTGACACAAAAAGCCTTCTTCTCCCCAGGCTAAACAGCCCCAGGTCTCTGAGCATTCCTTCCCAGGAGATGTGCTACAGCCCTCTGATTGTTTGCATGACCTTCCTCTGGACTTGCTCCAACATCTCCACATCCTTTTTAGCACGGGGGCCTCAGAGCTGGATACAGCACTGCAGGTGGGAGCTCACAAGAGCAAAGCAGAAGTGCCTCCCTCAACTTGCTGGTCAGGTTTCCTCAGTCATAATACTGATGAGGCATAATCCTGAGGGCAGACCTGGGGCTGCCCAGTCCCCTGAGCTGGAAGACCATGAGTGTGGGAACAGTGACTTTCCACTTGTGGACACTGAAATTGTAGGGGACCACCTGTATCAGCTGAATATTCACAATTCCATGGGGCACGATGGGATTCATCCCAGAGTTCTGAAGGAGCCAGTGGGTGCTTCAGCAGCACCCCTGTCCATCATCTACCAAAGGTCTTTGGAGTCGAGAGGGTCCCTGCTGATCAGGAGCTAGTTTTACTCCAATTTACAAGAAGGGTATGAAGAAAGACCCAGAAACCTACAGATCTGTTCATGTAGCCTCAGTTCTTGGAAAAATTATGGAGGAAAAGATTATAATGGGTAATACTAATAGGCATTTAAAGAATAAAGCAATTATCAGGCACAGTCAATATGGGTTCACAAAAGGAAAGTCCTAACTAATAAACTAATTTGATAGCTCTTTCTGATAAGGTCACAACTAGTGGATGAAGGGAAGGCAGTAGATGCAGTTTTCCTGGATTTTTAGGAAGGCTTTTGATACTGTCTCTCACAGCATCCTTCTGGACAAGTTGTCCAGCTGCAGGATGAGTGGCTTCATGGTGTGCTGGGTGAAGGGCAGAGCTCAAAGGGTTGTAGTGAATGGGGCGACATGCAGCTGGTGACCAGTCCCTAGGGGTGCTCCTCAGGAATCAGTTCTAGGGCCAGTCCTGTTCCTGTACTTACCAACGATCTGGATGTAGGAGTGCAGTGCACCGGTACTGAGTTTGCTGGTGATACCAAACTGGGAGCTCCTTTTGGCTTTCTTGAGGGACAGGGGGCTTTGCAGAGGGATCTACATAGATTGGAACATTGGGCTATGATTTACAGCATGACATTTAACAGGTCCAAATGCCGGAATTTGCACCAAGGACGAAGTAATGCCAGGCACAAGTATAAACTCAAAGAGGAATGGATGGAGAGCAGCCCTGCAGAGAGGGATCTGGAGTTCACACTAGGCAGCAGGTCAGTGGGAGTCAGCAGTGAGCCCTGGCAGGCAGCAGGGCAAACCCCATCCCAGGGTGCATCAAACAGCATCACCAGCTGGGCAAAAGGGGGGATTGTCCTGCTGCATTCAGTGCTGGTGTGGCCTCACCGCAAGGACTGTCTGCTGTTCTGGGCTGCACCATTTAAGAAAGTCGTGAAGGTGCTTGAATGTGTCCAGAGGGGCTCAACAAAGTTGGAGAAGAGGCTGGGAGGAAAAGTCCTGTGATGAGTGGCTGAGGACGTGGGGTTTGTCCAGTTTGGAGAAACAGAGGCTAAGTGGTGACCTTATTGCTCTCCACAACTTCCCGAGGGAGGGATGTGGAGAGGGAGGTACTGAGCTCTTCTCCCCTGGGATCCAGTGACACGATACATGGGAATGGTTCAAAGCTGCACCAGGGGAGGTTCAGGCTGGACAGCAGGAAGTGTTTCGTTACCAAGGGAGGGGTAACACACTCAAACAGGCTTCCTAGAGAGGTGGTTGATGCCTCAACCCTTGACAGTGTTTAAGAGACATTTGAACAATGTCCTTAACAAATGCTTCAACTCTTGGTCAGCCCTGAAGCAGTCAGGCTTCTAGGTCCCTTCCAAGTGAAATATTCTGTTCTCATAAACAGCTCTCTCACATGCACATAGTTAGGTATGCA
Source organism: Gymnorhina tibicen (assembly GCA_013399875.1). NCBI lineage: Eukaryota > Metazoa > Chordata > Aves > Passeriformes > Artamidae > Gymnorhina > Gymnorhina tibicen. The sequence goes on from VXAZ01009933.1 coordinate 1,521,836, forward strand.
TGTAGCTAATACTGTAATTTAGCTCTCACTATTTATAAAGCCTTGTGTATCTACACATACAGATCTCTCTGTATACATAAAACTAGTATGTTTTATCACTAGGACACAGACCAGAAGATACTTGTGAAAAGTGTGGGGTTTCCTCCCAATTTTAAAGTCTCAAAAAGCATATAAATTGTTTTTAATCAGACATAGGTATCATACAGCTTAATCGTTAAAGAGCCATCATTTATAAAATTAAAACTCAACGGAATTAAACAGTCACTCCTTGCAGCTGACCTATGGGGTTCAATCAAGGACATTATTATGTAAAGAAATAAGGAGGGTGAGAAGGTAGGGAGAAAAATGAAAGCATTTTAACAGGTGAAACTTATGTATTGAATTATTCCATTCTACACCCCCGCTGGAAAGCAGGTCTTGAAAGAGACTGGAATACTGAACTACAAGGTTCAGGTCTATCCCAATTTCTCTAGGGTTTTTTTCCCTCCCTCCTCCTGTTCTTAAAGGGCCAGATGCGACAGGCAGTTTTGTTTGTTTCTTTTAGGTCTTTTTTGTTATTAACATTTTTATTTATAAGCCAGTTAAACTAAAGCAGTTTTGCATGGATCTGTGACCTCAAATCTTACTCAATGTAGAGGAGCTTAGCAGTTTAGGAAGATCAAACAAATCACCAGAAATCCACAAGTATGTGAAATAAAGTCCACTTTTTCTTTTGAAAAGAAGGCTGAAGTGGCTTAAAACAATCATGCCTGCTGTTACCATGAGATTTTTATGGTTTTAATTAAGACCTGTTTTCATAAAAGGGAATTCTAAAATACATTTTTAATATGGGTAATGAAAAATATCAACTTCATTATCCTAATCATATAACCCATCCAGGTCATCTACTGCCTTACCATCAGATTCAAAACCACACAGTTGACACTAAAGAGACTAGTTTTACCTGTTCCCACTACATATACCCATAAATTCAATAAATCCTATCCTTCAGATCATTTCACTATGGCATTCACAGCCATGTTTAGTATTTTCTACTGCGGGGAGGAAGAAGAGGCAATAAGCTGCCACAAATGCAGCACCTTACAAAGTCATTTCCATTAAGAGATTTAGAAACAATAACAAAGATGTGACCACAAAGAAAACCTAAATTACTTAATACATACATACAAACAATATATACATCTCAGATTTCTCCATAATAATGTGACTGCAGGTAAAGTATCCTATTCTGGATTGGTTTCTTGTTCTGCAACCCTTCCTCAGTCTTCCAACAACCAGAAAATACCCATTTCAATTTTGCCTTCCTCTACTGAACATTTTGAAAACTATAAATAATTTAGATTTCCAATAATTAAATACAGATGTACATCATGTAAGATGCAAAATATCACGACTTTTGGGAAAAAAAAAAACAACAACATTTAATGTGGCAACTGGTTGCTGAAAGGCATGGGCTGCCAATAAACATGCAAGGATTTTTTCTCATTTGAAGAGCAGCTATTCTGTTTAACCCTATGTAGGCAGGAGTGGAGGCACAGGATGTATCACAGGAAAGAAGGTATGCCATGTCCCAGGGCAATGCCATGCCTGCCCAGGCAGCAGCTGACAGCTTCAGAGCAGCGTGTAGCTTACATTCGGAAATGGAAACAACCAGGTATTTTGGTTATTACTGACCACTTCGCTCTGGGATGGGAAGAGAGAAGAGTTAGCAGGAAACCTGGCACAGCTTCAAATCCACCTCTTCCCACCTCCATACAAAAAAAGCAGAAACTACACAAATGCTTTGAAGAGTAATAACTCCACTTCCCAGAGGGCAGGGCCAGAGCTGCACAGCTGTGACACATGGCTTCCTCTTCCCCTCTTCATTTAACAGCTGCTTGGGTGCTGGCAAAAGAGCAGTAGAGGAATAAAATACAACCAAACAGGGAGGCTCAATTAAAACTACTGATAGCCAGTGCATTACGCTTTTGTTCAAAGAGCACCAGCACATGCACTGCAGATGGGTGGAAGGTTGCAACCAAAGCCACACCAGATCCAGAATGCGACACCTTTACTCTTCTACCACACCCGACCTCAGTTTGAAGTGCTCATGTAGCTCTTCAGACATGACCTCTGTGACCAGTAAGTGCTAAGGTGGTGTAGGCACCACAGTCATCTGAGCTGACCATTCATGTTATCACAGCTTATGAACCCCCTGGCAAATTCTGCATCAAGCACAATCAACTAAAACAGATCATCCAAGGAACCTTGTTTGGAGGTTTTTGTTGATGTTTGGGGTTTGTTGGTTTTTTTCAAAGCCTCCTTTATGAAGTTCCACTTAAAACTACCATGTGATCCCAAATAATATAGTTTCTCTTTCTGCACAGTGCAGACGCATACTGGCTTTCTTATTTTTGAAAATCTTGTTGCAGATTACCATGGGAATCATACTTTTATTTTTTTGAAGAGGTGAGTGCCCCCAACACTTTCAAGATCCTACGTTTTCACAACTACCTCATTTTCAAGTATAACAACAGTATAGAGATACTTTTCCCTTGAGAAAGGCATTTATTTAGGAGTGGCCTATTACCGAGTTAACATGTAAATAAGTCTGTTCTGCAACAAAACTACTACTTATGGGCCAGCTGTTCCATAGGTCATGTTCTCTTATATTCAGAATCACGAAAAGTTGTTTCAAGCCTACAGAAAAACATACTGCTTAAGCTTCCCACTCTGGCCAAGTTTGTTCTTCTTTTAACACTTAATAAGAATCTGATTTAAACCAGCAAGTCCTGTATGCTTGGAACACGAAAAGAGGATGAACGCTTCATTGTACACCTGCAGAAACGAGCAAAAAAGTATGGAAGGCATATTTTAGAGAACACTACTAATATAATGTAAATTAACGAATCCACAGTGGAATTCAATTATTTCTACACTCTTATCTTCCTACAGTTACATTTATTTTAGCATTTTGTTCAAAGTAGATTTAGAAGTCTCAAAAATACACTTCTGACAAAAGAACACTCGTCCTTCAAGCTTTGTATTTCAGACAAGCTTTTGTTTACAGGTTTCCTCCATATTTTAGCTCTGAAGTATCAGGTTGAACATGTTAAGAGAATATAACAACTCTCAGTAACCCTCAATTAAATTCACTCGTTTTATTCCTCTAGATTCAGCGCCCATACTTCCCATCCTTACAGTTCAATCTCCCTGATGCTTCCCACCCAATGCTAAAGCACATCATTTTTTTCCTTTCTTATCTCTATCCCTATAACTGAATGAACCCAGACAAACTTCTTTGAGTAAGCCAGACTGCTCTGTGCTATGTTTATTGTTCTGTGATGAGGCATGAAGAAAGTTATCTTTGACCAACAAATCAAAGCTGTTCACTATTTAGACTGTCATCCTTTAGGTTCACAAAACCGAAAAAACTAATTCAGTGTATTTTCTAATGCTTCATATTCAAAAGCATTAACAGCCATAATTCCACCAAGATGAATAATAGTGAGGATACTCAAACTACAGATTTAGAGTCACAAGTCTTACAGCTAACATCACCATTGCCAAAAGTATAAAATGAAGCTGCAATTTTTTATACTTGAACCTCAACATTTAAGTTTGCTTTTAAAAACTTGATTATTAGAGGCTGCCTACATGCTTCTCTAACTTCCTCAGCTAACTGGGCTGAGAAGAACATTTGCCAGGCTTGGATTAGCATTTAGCACCTTCAGGGCTAACTGTGCTTGTTGTTTCAACCTTGACAACCAACTGCATGGACACACTATTATATTTAAGCTTCCAGAAGCATTTAACATTTGATTCTGCTGAAAATACAGCTCTACTATATGTTTTGAAAATAAAATCACTTTTTCCTCTTTTAGAGATTCATGATGATGCCAAACATATGCTTGTTTTCCAAACAACAACTGTTTAAAAGAAAGAAAACTCTTTCTGATGTTCCTGCCAAGAACAACATTCTGTGGCTTAAAGAAATTTGATAGTAAGCACTTCACTCAGCTAAGGGAAGAAGGATTTACATTTGGCAAGGATTTACACTTCATGTCTTGCATTTACTTCCCTCCATTTTAAATTTTTTCAGGGATGCATGTGGCACTGGGAAGGGTTTTTGCTGTGGTTTGTTGGGGTTTGTTTTTTTTTTTTTACATCTCCAAGTATTTCATTCTCTAAAAATAAGGCATCCGTGGGTTTTACTAGAAATGACACAAAGCAGAAGTTCATCATAATGTTTTTCTTTTTTACCAAGAATACTAGGATACAGAAGAGAGTTTTGAAGGGAAGTAAAAGACTTCAGAAAAAATGCATCAGCGAGAGTTTGCAGCAAGAGGAAGTGGAATAGAAAATGCAAATGAGGAAGTGGCACACAAAACATTAACAGCTTCATTTTAAAGCATGGAACAGGGAGAGAAGGCAATGGATTTGGGGTTTCAGCAGCCATTGTCAGAGGCAGCAGTAATACTACATACCCAATAAAGGCAGTTATTTCACTGCTGCCTCAATAGTTTTAGATTAAGAGATAAAATGGCTAATAGAAACATGCAAATCGGACTATACACTACATAAGACTTATTTCTGTACATTTCAGAAAGCCAGGATTTTAAGATGAGGGTTCAATCTGCTACAATATTTGACTTTGTCCTTCATTAATAACTCACAGAAATAGTAACTGTACCAATTTACTGAGTAATGTAAAATATTTAGTCCATTTCAAGCAGCTAAGACAACAGAAATTCTGAAATTTTCCCCAGCTGTGAAGTATTACCTGCCTCTCCCCAGTTTTTGCAAATAGAGTTCTAAATCCCATTGAACAGAACCTTGCCATCACCCTTCAAGATACAGAAATTACTGAAGCCTGCTAAACCTGCTCCAGCAACAAGCCAACTAGTCAGACCATGCTTCAGCCAGCTGAGTAACCAAGCATGACAGCGAGCTGCAGATCCATGCAAGCTTCAAGGCCCTCAGAATTGTTAGTACAGCAACCAGAAAAACATTTTGCAAAGCACTCACCTTCCCCAGTAAGATGGCAAGTATTCTAGAAAAAAAGATCAGAATCCCAAAGATGTTACAGTAGTATTTCCAATGCAGCTATTTCAGGATAAGAAAAATCCTTAAGGTTAAAAACTTAGCCACTTATTAGTCCACCAGCATGGAAGCTTCTCTTGTCATTACCAGTGCAAATCCAGTACAGAAATTCAGCAACTAGACATGAAGGTCTGTCTTTACAGCATTAATAGTTTGAGCCGTAACTAGGTGTAGCTCCCAATGTTCACAGTGTGCTTGTGTGGAGCTACTCGCTCTGAATCAAAGGATACCTGAAATTTCAGGATAGTCTACAAGCACTTGATGACAGAGGCAAATGTTATAATAGCAACATTTCATGTGAGGGCTGAAAGATTATACCTTGGTGCACTCTCAGACACTCCTCTGGAAGGCATATGTAGCTCCTCATTTCAACATTCAGGTATATCACACTTACCATGCCCAAGCTTTACAACTCTTCACTTGCTATAACCATACAGTGATTGCTATAGTGAAGGTGTACAAGACCTGTAGGATTTGAAGAAGGGAAAACTTCAAGAGAAGCTGGCTGGCTCAGCAGGAGGAGACAGGATCTCCTCCATCTAGGGGAAAATAAAAAAAGAAGCCGCTGAACTGCTAGTTCCTGGTTCCTTCTGCCAAAAGAAGGGTGGATAGAAAGCACATGGCTTGCACATCTGCTTGTCTAGAAATGCAAATACCCTTCTCTTACTATTCAGTTAAATAACCTGAAACTGTAACCAAGCCACTTGTATAACTGTACCAAGACATCCTCTTTAAACATGACTTAAGATTTAACTGCAGCCCCACTCCAGCTCAAGTTGGCATGCAGAGGTGAGAAGAAATGTCAATATTCCATGCGCAAAAAACATTGATACAAGAATGTCTTCAAATCCAGCATGAAATAAAAGGCTTCATTTGAAGTGATGTATTCTTGTCCATGTGTATTGCTATTTAAGCATTCAAAGCAGCAGCCAAGCTTTAAAAAAAAACCTACTCTCCCTGGAAATAATTCTGCAGTAAAGCTGTGCTGATGCAAGTTCCAGAGAATTTCAACATTCTATAGAAAACTCATCAGCAAGATCTAACTGCTGCAGAAAAACAAACTAAAAAGCTACATTGCCACTGAAGCCTCCCTTCTAATTCACAAGTTCAAACTCCATTTATTCATTCACATGTAATGAGGCAGAAGAACTTCTCAAAGAAGTGTTTCCAAAGGCTGTTTGAAGTTTCAAAATAAAACAAGCTTTGCAGGCCTTGTCCTCTAGCACAGTAGTCCCAACAGCTGCCTGTTGCTCTGTTAGGACAAAACCAAGTCCATAGCAGATGAATGGTTTTCCTCAGCATCACTTGATACTGACCTTTTCAACTATGGGATCTCAAAACAAACATCAAGAAATCAATTCCAACATTCACTGGATACTATTAACATGTTTCAACGTATTATGCATCACTCATTACATACACAAGCTCTCCAGCTATTACTTGTTACAAGCAAAGTGGTCTGCCACTCTGAATATGCCCAAGAAACTAGGGATCCATCAGCTGAAGTACTGAATAACACTCAGTTTTTCTGCTTCTAAAACATACTTGAGAATATAAATGAGTAAATCAGTTCAAGCATGCAAGTGGCACAAGTACAACAAATATTCAAAACCAAAATATTTAATAAATCTGGCATACTATGCTTTACACTCAATAGAAACACACACCGTCCCCTATCACTGAATTTGGCTACCAAATCTCTGTTAAAACAAAGAGGCTATATTCGTTAGCAGCAGATAGGAAGGAGCTCCAAGAATCTTGAAGGAGTAACTAAAATTCCGCTGAATTGAGACGGCCACAAAAAAAAAAAATCCCCATACATTCTGGGTTGTTTCTAGACCCAGAAAACACCATCAGTTCAATGAATATTTCAGTATGTGAAAGGAAAAACTAATTCACAACATGTTGAAATTCCAGACACCTGTAAATCCTTAACACAAATAAAAACCAGCAAATCCAACAAATATTTACCATACTTAGAAGCCTTCAAAATAATTCTCCAGCTAGTTCACCTGCCAAAAGTAAAGAAACCAAAGATAAGCTTCAAGTTTGCAGCTTAAATCAGCACAAAGAGTGCCATTTTGATCTCCAGCTGTTTGTACAAACAAATTTCTTAATTTCTTCGCAAATGTTTTGGTTTCTTGTGCTGCAGAAGACATTACATCTATGAGTAGCTAAAAAGATTTCAATTATTTGAATTTTCAAAAGAGGGTTGAAAAACAACTGTGCTTTACCAGTTAAAACAACCCAATGCAACATTTCAACAGTTTTTACCAAAGGCTAGCTTAGCTCTAAATAATAGTTTAAAGTTAAGGAAAACATTGAACAATAAATCTGGTGTAACTTGAGGTTATTTTCATTACTACCTCTAATGGGAGACTAAGTTCTCAGGAGAGAATGTAAGTGCTATGGCAGTTCTGCTACAGAGCTAAGGTTCAAGGTGCCTCAATTCAATTCTCAGTCGAGACACTAATTTTTCTTAGATTTACAGGTATTCTGTATGTGAGTCTTCCATATGGAGAGGTTAATAGTCACCCTCTACCGCCACCTTTTCTTTTAAGAGAAGAAGCAGTGACAGCCTGCGACTCATCATACTCCCTGTACAGGGAAGCTTCTGAAGGCAAAGTACAGTTATATCCTACGCTGGAAGACTCTAATAGTAATCTGATCCTATCAGTGATTTCCATATATGAATGCTATTAAGATGAGAGAGCTAAGCAATCAGCTTGATAAAACCAATTGCTTCCCATAAGTACTGTATATTACTGCTACTGAGATAATTAACAAAACTTAGTATCATAACCCACTGGACACACACAGCCTGGTCAGTAACTTACACCAGTAGTGCATTTCATGTGATACAGTGCCTGTAGCTCAGGATCCTATGCAAGCAAAAATAAAATAAAAACAAGTCAAAATTAATGACCACAACTTGTCCAAAAATTTTAACTGGAGCCACACATGAACTCCGAAGTAATAACACATCACATTTGAATTGAGAAGTCCAAGAAGGGTTGTATTATACAACCTGTATCAGATTCGACTGCAGTTACAAGACAACATTAAGCACACATCACCTAAAGACAGGCCTGCAAGAGCAGACTGAAAGCAACTGCAACATTATTTTTTGCTCCTTCCTCACAGAAAGCAGTCAAGAGAACTCTGGAAGACAGTGCTCTGGGACTGCTCAAACGAACAAAGAGTACACTACGATGTGACTGTCCATGCAGGCAGTTTAATCCAAAAAAGAACACTTGCAAAGACATGAAAGCTAATTCACTGTCCAGGGGACACTGATAGAGTGACTGAAACATGCAGCTACCATCAGCTCTTCTGGAATTCTTCACCAAAGTATCTGCTCTGGTTTGGTTTTCAGAAACCCTGTCCTTCTCATTATTGTATAAGACACTTTAAAATACTCTATCCAGATGATGGCTTTTCTTTTTCTTTCCTCCATATAGCAATATTGCCCGCAGACAGTGTTACTCTTGTTTCAGAAAAATAAATGGCATGTTCCTTGTCACTGAAGAATAAAGTAAATAAACCTGAGCTAAAGTAGGCACATTAAAGAGTGGCTGATGTGCAAGGAGTTTATATTGCTACTCCTAAAATCACTATCCCTTGAGGCATGTTTTACAGACAAGGCATCTACTGAAAAACAAAACAGGTTTATGCTGTTATTAGCTATGAAATGTCACGTGTTATACCATATCATTCAAACAAGAAGCCGCAATAACTTATTCCTGCTATGAAAATACCTTTTTAAAGCACAAGCAATTCTATTTCTGACATGTAAAGTCATTTTTAATACTTCTACAGACAAATGGGGAAATTAACAAAGACTATTCAATTTCTGTAACTACTGAGTATAATCAAGACTATTGTTTCAGTATCTGATTAAAAAAATGTTTTCTATTTTCTCTCTATTTGAGGAAAATAGCCATGGAAAATGAGAAGAGGACTGGCTCAATTATACATTATTTCATGTACAACAAAACCTCTGTGTTCACTGCCTAATAACTCCATTCATACTGCCACTAGCTATATAAACACAAAACTAATCTTCCAGCAAGGGATAGAAAAAGTTTGCTTTGCACAACTCATCCCCAGAATTCAGCTGGAAACAAATCAAGTTTCCACATTATTTAAGGGAAACATAATATGGTCCTGGTCTCAAATGAATTGCTGCAGATAAAACATCCTAATTCTTACTAAGAATGACTTGGGGCCTGTGGGCAGATAACTGTCCTTCCATCTTAGCATATTTTCTTCTGATGAGAACTTAAAGGCAAAAAGCTGTAGCATAACAACTAACAAAGCTCAGTTCCATGGTTCAAACACAGGGTTTTATCTTGAATCCTTGAAGTCTGCAAGCACCGCAACCCACAACTTTAACAGCTTTCCAGCTTGAGCACTACTCTAGCATAATTATTGAATATCATGTCAGCCTCCATGTATGAGAGGCCACATAACTTAGGATCTGAACTACAGATCACTGTAGTGTGGGACAGCACACTGGAGGATAACAACTGCAGCCTTATTCCATTACTTCATTCCTCTCTTCAAGTACACTCACTATTAGTTTATGGAAAATACTGGATCAGCCAAAATCAAAACAACAGTCTGTCTCCTCTAAATGTAATATTTTTTTATTCCCTATGTAAAGTTTTAAAAAGAAGGCCAGTCTTGCATGATAGGCAAGACATAACAACCTCCTCATCCCCAGATGTAAAGTTTCTTTAAGTTCCTAGCTGCTTTCATAATTTGCCCCATCTTTTTCTAGTAGGAATACTGTCCCCTCATTCCCTGTAGTTTACAAAACAGGCACAAAGAACTACAGCTTTTTCCTATTCCTGCACAAACAGCACGCACACTAAACCATTTGTACTTTGAAGTGTCTTCTATCAAGGAAATCTCACAACTGTATTCAATAACCCATCACTCAAGTACTGGCCCCTCTTCACAGATTATTGCTAAACCTAAAACTATCAGCCCTTCTCCTGTTATCTCCAGCGATTACTGAACTATATCAGAAAGAAGGAGAATAAACAACGCATTTCTTAACTGCTTTTAGGTCAGCGTTAGATATTCAGCAGCTGAGATAAATCCCTGTCTTCACACGCCTGCACTCACTCAGACTCCCAGCTTCTTCTCAGCGACACATTTACTTAAGAACCAAGTAGAAAAAAAACAATCCAGAAAAAAAAAAAAAAAAAAAAAAAAAAAAAAAAAAAAAACACAACAACACCACCAAAACGTCGTGGGGCGGGGAAGGGTTTAAAAGTTCCCGAGCTGTCAAGGACTCCCAGCGCCCTTCAAAGCCAAAGACGATTATTTCTAAGTACTTGAAGAGCGCTGGACATCAGGAAGCCTTGCCGGTGCCACGCCGCGGGGGCCGCTCTCGGGGGGCGAACACGAGCGGGGAACGAGCCCGGGCGGGCGGCTCCCGGGAATGGGCGCCGTGTTCCCGCTACCCGGACGGAGCGCCCCGGGGCTGCGGGGAATACGGGGAACACTTCGGGGGTCTGTCCCCGACCCCGCAGAGAGGGCTCCGGAGCCTCCCCCCGAGAGCGGCAGGGGGAAGGGGAACGCGCCCCGCGGCTCCGGGGACCGGCGAGGGGCCGAGGCCGGCGGGAGGACTCGGAACAAAGCTGAGGAGAGAGGGCCCGAGGACGGGCAGCTCAGCCCGGGCCAGCGGAGCACAGCCAGCAGCTCCGGAGCGACCCACCGGCGCCCCCGCCGCGGCCGGGAGGAGAAAGGGGGCTCCTGCAGGGCAGCGCCGGGATTATCCCCGCGGGCTGGAGACCGCTAAAAGGCGGCTGCTCCCCCTCCGCACTCCTCCCAGGCGGGGAGAGAACCCCCTGAGCGGCGCCGCCCGCCCTCCTGCCCTCCCTGCACGGTGGCTGTGGGGGACTGGAGCGGAGCCCCGCACCCACCTGGCGCCGCGTTCCGTCCCATCCCGCTCCAGCCGCCGCCGTTCCAGCGCTCCAGCCGCCGCCGCCTTCGCGGGCTAAGCCGCCGCCGCCCCGCCCCCTCAGCCGCGGGCCCCGCCCCCTCGCCGCCCTTTTGGCCCGTGCGCGAGGGGCGGGGCGGAGCCCGCCAATGGGGAGCAGGGCCCCGCGGCGCCGAGCGCTGATCGGCGTGGGGAGCGGCCAATGGGAGCGCCGGGGAGGCGGGGAGAGCTGTCAATCAGCGGCCCCTACCTGGGGCTCGCGAGCGGCCGGGCGCGGGGATGGCAGTTCCCTCCCTCTTCCATCCCTCTCTCCATCCCTTCGTCTCTCTCGCGGCCGGCTCGGCCGTCCCCGCCGCTTCGACCCCTGCCAGCCCCGGCCTGGGTCCCGACTGGCCCCGTGCGGCCGCCCAAGCCCCCAGGGTGTGGCGGCTGCCGTGGAGCTCCCAGACGGTCCCCGAGACCCACGTGCCCTTTGAGAGCAGCCGCCTCTTCCCCCGGTGCCCGAGCCGCCCGTTCCCCGCCCGGCCCCGGCTCCGGGATAGCGGTGCCCAGTCCCTCGCAGCCTTCGGAGCCATCTGGCGTCTCCCCCACGTCGCTCGCGGGGTCTGTGCTGTCACCCACCCACCTCCTCGGCCCTTTTCCTGCCCGCAAGAGGCCTCTGCGGCGCTTCTGCCCTCATTCCTGACTGCCACAGGCGCACCCACCCCTTCCCTGCCCTTTTCTTGCCCTTGCGACCCAATTCCTGCCGAATCCAGCTCCTGGTCATCCGGGCCCCCAAGAGATCCATGTTTATGCGGACGGGCTCTCTCCCGCCGGCGGGGGCGGCGGGGCCCTTGCCCCGCTGGGCAGGTGCATTGCGGGGGCTGCAGCTGCCGAGCCAGCCCCAATAATGTGCCCCAACCAGCTTTGCCTGAGTTGCCGTCCTTTGTGGTTATCCCTGTAGCGGGGGCTTTTGTTGCGCGCCGCAAAACCTTTAGGAAAAAAGTAGGTGGGAGTGTATCGTGTGAATCAGATTTTGGAGGGGCAGGGTGGGTAGAACAACTGCTAGATGGATTTTAATGGCCGGGGGGGGGGCTTCAATAACTAGTGATAACTAACACAGTGTACCCAAAACCAGCAAGCTCATGAAGATGACGACCAGCTGCTCTGCCCAGTTCAGCAGGCTGTCCAGATCGATAGAGGGAGTCTCTGCTTGGCCTTTATACGGGACAAAGAGGTCAGGAACGCCACCGTGATCATGACTCGGAATAATGCTCTACAGAAGAGGACCAGGCAGTACCCACCGCGATGATGGGCAGCCGATCTAACCAGCTCAGCAGCCTGCCCTCACCCATGGAGGCTCAGGCTGCTCCGCTGCACACACTTGGGCTCCAAGGAGCGGTGAGGCAGTGGTGTCTCAGGCTGTGGAAAGCTGAAGGGGCAGCCACTGCCTCTGGAATAACATTGAATAAATACTATGTAGTCAATAAAAGTAATCACAGCTGAAAGTAGAGTTTTTTAAACATCATCTCCAGTCAACTGGCAACCAAAAGTTTACTGAACTCAAACCCAGTTGTACCACTTCGGTTACCCACATCTCGCCTTACAGCAAAGTTGCAGACTCACAAGCCCCTCCTTTTCACACACAAAAAAAAACCCCAGTATGCAGGATTGCTGTCATTTTCAGAAAAATTATTTGTATTTGAGATACTGGTATCGGTTGTGGTAAGAAGCAACAGCTGAGAACCGCTGCTGTAATCACTCTGGGTTACACAGCAAAAAGCAGCAAGCCAGCTTTGAACTGCTGATGGTGACAGCTTTATGATCACTAGCAAAGCAAAGAGAAGTCTTTAAGTAACGTAACCCTAAAAGAAGGAAGCAGCAGGCTTTTTACTGAGCATAAGGGCTTAGTGGGACAAAAAAGCCTAGGAGCAAAATAGTCTCAAGGTTTTCAGAAAAATTCGTTTTCTATCCAAAAAAAAAGTATTTTTCCTGAAACACATATGCGGCAAGTGGTAACTCTTCAGAGAGCATAAAATAAAAGAGAGAAAATGACTTGCTATTGTTAAAATACAGCTGCGTTTGTGCTCATTCAGTGGTCCTTTTTTCATGCTGAAAATGGGATCTTGAGGTTTGAAAAATATTAATTTCAAACAGACCTATCTCTACCAGTACTTTTTTTTCTGCTCCATCAATATAAGTAAGTAGTCTGTGTGATGCAAAGTATTAATTAACATTTATTTTATTCCAGCTGCCTCCCAGTCTCCTGGATTACTTCTTAGCTTTCATTTTTCTCCTCTGTATTCATGACATTTTTAATGCCATTTCTAATAACATCTAGATCTTGTAAAGAAGGAGCTCAGACACAGCTTTATTACTGCTGCTTTGACCTTGCCTTTGAATTTGCAAATAAGGCAAATCTGCCAAACAATTCATGTTGAATTTGTATTGAGTTTTCATTAAGAGAAAAAGAAAGGTGGTTAAATTAAATGCAAGGAATAATTGAATCAGCATTTGTATGAACCAATATTATTTTTAAGTTAAATCATGCTTCAGAAAAGCCCTCTGAAGGCAGTAAATAGAGGTTTAGACTGGCACACCAAGAGATATCCAGGATTGATCTTCTATTAATTTCACTTGAAGGAAGAACCAGAATTCAGAGGGTAATGAAAAGGGAGGGTTATTGGAGACTGAAACCAAGATGAGTTAGTGGAAGTGAACATGACATTTTCTTCATTTCTGATTATAATATCACTGGTTTAGATCAAATTTATAAGGACCTCCTTTTCTTGAATAGTTAATTTCACAAAAAAAAAAAAAAGATACAGCATAAGAAGAAACAGTATTTTGAAAGCCTGTTATACAGCTTGTTGCTTCCTGCTGAAGAGCATATTTCATGATATGAAAACCTTTTGGTCTTTCAGGAAGCACAAAATTGCTGAATAATGTTAAAATAAATAGTGTTGTGCAAATGATTTACAATGCCACCGATAATCATTACAGCATCTCTGATTATTAATGGTACATTGATAGGCCCCTGCAGAGTTTCTTGCTGAATCAGCTTTTGAAATAAATTGCTTTCCCTCCATCCGCTGCTGCACCCCAGAGAAAGGGGAACCATGTCTTGACTGAAGTAATTGATTTAGGATAGCCGGCAGATAACAGACACTGCACAACCTAAGATGCTCTATGAATTGCTCCATCTCTGTTAATGGAGTTTATTTTCCTTTATCACAAAACTATTTAGCCTTGATAAGGCTGCGTACGTATTTCTCATACTATTCGTATTTTCAGTGTTACTGATATTACTGTACGACTCATTTTTCAGGAATATTTTCCTGAGATTATTAGTTATTTTGCTTTTTCTTTGTTGTTTTCCTTTTTCCTACTGTTCCTGGATTGCTGGAATACTGAAAGACTAGCAAAGAATATGAAACCAAGATGCAAGTAGATCCTCAAAGGAAACATTCAATATAAGTTCAAAGAGTCACTGTGTAATCAATCTTGAGGAAAAAAAAAATGCAGGGAAGCAAGAACAAAAGGAAGCCTAATAACTTTTCAAGACAGCTACCTTCATCAACTAAACAGGAGTTGTAATTCTGCCAATTAATAGTAAGGTCCATTAACTGTAAGTCATAAAAACTATTTGCTATGCAAAGCACTCGTTTTTCTTTGCCGGCCCTGACATTTTGGGAGGGCAGTGTAGCAGGATATCCTATGAAGCAAGGACTGGTGATCTATAGCAGGAGTGGACAGACTCTCTTAATGGTTTTACAGCGTTGCCAGTTGAACAAACCCCCTTTATAAAAACAAACACAGGAAAGACATGGTTCCAAGTTCCCTGAGAGATTAAAAAATTATATACAGAAAGCTGTAGTTAGTAGTACACTGTTGATTTAGTGTGGTGCAGGGCACAGCTAGGACTAATGGTATGAAACTAAAAGTCGGGAACCAGGGTGAATATCTAGGGGAAGGGAAGGGAAGGGTTAGGATAGTTGGGTTTCTGCAAACAGGACAGTGAAATGTTTCAAAGAGTACTGTAACAAACACTTTCCCATTAGCTAAGGATGAGTTAATTTTTTTTTCTCCTGGCTGGATTCACTAGAGCTTTTTACAAACCCAGCAGTCCTTTCCTAAACTTCTGTGCCTCTTTGTATTATGGCCACCAATCATAACAGGGGTGTAATGTCAAGAGAGAAAAAAATCTCTTATACAGGTAAAAATAGGCTTTCCTGGAGAAAATTAAAAGGGTAAGGAATAACAATAAGTTGTTCAGTGTCAAAGGATTTATGCAGTGTTCTGGGAAGTCTCTAGCTGCTTTCTCACTCTGCTAAGACCAGAAACAGACATGGATATTGAAAGATTCATGATAACTATGTTGGATTGCTCCCAGCCTGATGTCCAGTAGTTACTGGTAGCCTCACTCCATCTGATTTGCCTGTCTCTCTTGTCTCTCTCAAGGGTAGAGTTTACCAACACAGATTGCAACCATCCATTTCCCACTGACTTTCAGCAAGAGGTTATCATCTAAGTCCCTTAGGGCCCCTTAGAAATTTCTCTTCTCATCCATAGAAAAGAATGAGTGCCTCACTGTTGTACTCCATTACCATCTCTGACTTTGGGAAAGTCAAGGGGACAGATTGAAAATAAGCTATTAGAACAAGAAGTGGCTTTGGTTAATATTTGAACCCCTGTGATTTGCCTTAGACATGAAAGTACTTTGAATGACACATGAATGCCCGGAACTGCAGAGCCAAACCCAAGCTTGTTCAAGACCTTGGAATGTCCCAGCAGCATCCCACATCTTTGGACAGGCATTAGCTGCAGTCTAGTATGTGAGGTAAGGTGAGGGAGGAATAATGGAGGAGGTGGCTGTGATGAAAGGATTAGTTACGTTAAATTATTTTCCTTTTTTTTATTCAATTATAAAAATCATAGTGGGTGCCAATAAAAAATACACTCCTGGCATATCCTGGAATTGTTACAAGGCATATTAAATAGCAAACAAACATAAGGAGTACAGTAAAAAATGAAGAAATATATATAAAAAATATAAAATACATCCCTTTTAACCATACATATCTCATGGGAATAAAGCTGTCATGGGAGCACCCTAACTACTGATCTCAGTGTCTGCCTCACAAGAATCAGCTTCTCTGTATGCACAGCCATTTAGATGGCAGGGACCAAATGTGTGTGCAAGCATGCACAACGAGTACAAAATTCTTCTGAACTTTCCCTGGCCCGTTGTACAAGGTTTCCTCTTAGGAGTCCTGTGACAAGTGCACTGTTACATCCTGTTACGTGACAGGGGAGTGACACAAGGCCTGTGAGACTGTCTCCTTCCAGAAGCATGACCAAGGAGTGTATTTTCCACTTGAGATGCCACTCTCCAGGTCCCTGACCCCAGCTGCTAAACACAGTTGGATTACCAGTTAGACTTGCCCAGTGGGCTTGGCATCTGGTGTCCCAGAGTGGAAGAAGCTGAGATGTAAAGGCTTAAGGTGTGGAGGCAGAGATAAAAGTTGGAGAGCACCAGAAGAAAATCAAATGTGTGAATCATAGAGGTGAGATGGAGTTTTACTGAGACCACCTTTCAAAAATATATGTAAATTAACTGCACATACAAGAGTTCTCACTAAAATTAAATTGGGAGAGTAGTGATAGAGACATGGAAAATGAGGGCAAAATGGAAGAAAGAGTTATCTTAATCCGCCTTCCTGTGCCAAGTCTGCATAAATGAGAGAGATATGGTTATGGACTGATGTCTGCTTTATTATTTTAAGGTGTTTAATCTAAAGCAGAGCATTTCGCCATTTCCTCATGCATTCTTGCCTAGTGTCTATTGTCAAAAACTTTCTGCTAATATCTAATGTAACTCTTCCATCATGTAATTTTAGCACATTCTTTTCTCTTGATACCCACAACGGATACAGAGAACAGATGACAACCTGTGATTGTTTGAAAGCTTCTCACGTCTCTCCAGTCATTCATTCAATAAATTAAACCCCTAGCTCTTTCATTCTTGCCTCATTGGGCATGTTTTCTAATTCTCTGGTCATTTTCCTTTCTTTCTTTTGAATTGCCTCCACATTTGCTGAAGTTCACTGCACAGAACTAGACATGCAGCTCTCAATAGCAAAGCCTCATGTTTGCTTTTACTGTAATAGTATGACATTGTTGATACATATCCCAGTTGTGAGTCACTTTAACCCTAACATCTTTTTCAGCAAAACTTCTGCCTAGTCAGCTGTTTCCCATTCTGTGTTAATGCACTTGATTTTTCCAGATTAAGTGCAGACCTTGCATTCTCTTCTTTGAAGTAAGTTCATCCTATTTTTTTTGGCCAGCTGTCCCATTTGTCAGGATCACTTTGATTGCTACTCCACCAGCTTTGTGACATCTGCAAATGTGCTAACCATACTTTCTACTTCATCGTCCAGGTCCCTGAAGTAAATACAAAACATTACCAAACTCAGGACACATCCCTGGAGAGTCTCAGGCAACAGTTTTCCACTGTAGTAGCAAACCTTTGCTAACTATTATCTGATTATTGCTTTCCAAACAATCTTCTCCAACTTCTTAAAAGAACATCTAGCAAAGTTAAAAACCTCTCTCTAGACCAATGTTTTAAAGGGAGCTGAACTTAAAAATTTCCTTAAAATTCATGAGTATATTAAATTTGATTACTTATCTCTTGTTTCTAGTATGGAACACTTAGTATTTGCATAAGAGAATAAAACCATATTTCAGAATAGACAGTGAAAGCTAGGCATTTTGGATACCAGGCAGGCAAAAGCTGAATTTTCACTTGTAGGAGGTCCTTAGAATTTGAGCATCAGTAAGTAATATGTATTTGAGTGTTTGCTCACATGACTGAAGGTCAGCATCACTATGATTGATCTTGAAAACGACAATTTTCTTTGTAATGAAGTTTAAGAATTCTATATTTATTGGATTCCTTTTTTGAAGCTTATTCTTTATTGTCCTTAACAACATAGCTTCAGCATGCGAATTCTCTAGTTTTTATTCTTTTTGGCTAGAGCTAATACAATTTTGCTACATTTTCGACTCAAAAGCAAGGGAAATCATGCCCTTCCCCAAAGCACAATGCACATGTTGTTATGCAAAGTTGAAGAGCAATCACGGTGATAGGTTTCCATCTTGCACATTGTATCCTAAGCCTCCTGTTGTCTCCAATTAGACTTGTGTACCTGTGAAGCATGAAGCACGAGTCCCTTCAGATATCAGTCATGAGCTCAGTCCTGCAAGGCTCCCTTGCCCTTGCGTTATCGTGGGCCCTTCTGCCTGAGCTACATGGGGGTTTCAAAGTTCCACCTGTACTTTCTGGGTCAGCAGGCTCATTTCTTTGCAAGATGAAACCTGATGTGAAAAGAGCACGAAAAGTATCATTTTCTGTGGGTCTTACATGTGCCTGAAAGCTGCACGGATGTCTACAGTCTTCAGGGGACATGCCTACGCTCTCCTTTCTCATATACAATTCATATACACGTGCCCCAGGGCGCAATCAAATCTTATCCATGTGCATGCAAACTGGCATAGGCAGGAGGCATTGGCTGCACTCTGAGTGCTCGCTGTGTCAAAAGGAACAGGAGTCCTTACTCCCAATGGTAATTAAGCCTTGCTGGGAAATCGAGCATATGTCATATAGAATAAGCTGCCTCTTCCGTTTTCTTTCACTCCCTCCCCCTCTCAACCCCATTTTGGATAGGAAGGAATAAAAAAATGGAATGAGGGGGAGATTTTAAGTGATTCTTAGCAGCAGTTTTCAGTTGTAGGAAAATGTGTTGTTTGGTAACAGCATTACAAGAGGAATTATTAACTGATACTGGAAGGAAATAAGAGGAACCACAACAAGACAGAACAAAAACCTGTCAGAATAAAGAGATCTTGGTCAACCCACAGAAAGGGCTATTGGGAGGCTCTGTTGCAGAAAGAGAGTGGCAGAGCCTTTATGCAATGTAGATGCTCAGGGAGGCGAGGCAGCAAGGAGAAATAGAGGCTATTTGCTCTTTCAGTTTTAGGTGGAATGGGAGATGGCTGTCTTTCCTATCATACATCAAACCGAGCTCTGGAACTCCGCAACAAAAACAGTTCAATACAGACTGTCTGCAGCTATGTCTTTTTTATTCTCCTTTTTCAACCAATGCTGCATGGGAAACCACATCTCACACATGCTCCCCCAGCTGGAAAAAAAAAAGTCAGTTTAGAAATGACTGTCATTACATAGCATATTTTCCTCATTATAAGGCACTCAAAAAACAAGAAAAAGCCATCTGCTGTAACTTGGCTGCCCTTTCCATTTTAGGTTAATCCACATTTCTGGCTTTTTCATCATCATTCCCAATTAAATCTTTCTCAAAAAATTGATGGTTTCACAATTTGTATTTAAACCTTCTTATTCAATTCCAGTTCCTTTGGCAGAGTATCAGACAAAATCATCGTATCTTATAGAAAATAGTTCTGCCTAAACTTTGAATGTGTAACTGATCTTCCATTTTTAGGCAGATCTCTGGGGAAAAAGAATTCCCATGGGATTAATAGTCCCAGCTTTGTGCTAGATGGTGAAACATAATGGCATCATAGCATACCTTGAGTATTAAGTACTTCCTTGTACAGAGTTGTTGTGTGGAGCATTCTGTTCACTTCCACTTTACATTTCTAGGAGGTTGCTAGAAGAAGCTGTTGTACTGTGCTTTGTACAATCAGAGAATTGCACCATGTCCTATCTCTTGGGGAGGCATTGGATTTTTGTTCTGCTTAGTTCTATCTACTGTGCCTTAATCTAATACAAAAGTATCTGTGTGGAGAGCAGAATGATGGGAAATGTTTGCCCTCGAGTTCTAATGCTGTCTCTCCTATTTCAGTCTTGTTAATGAACAGCAAAACAATGCAACAAACCGACAAGTCTGAGCTTCTCTTTGATTTCACAGCAGGCACATGGAATGGCTTCTCCCAGGCGTACTGATCGCTTTTACCACATTTATAGTGCTCTAATAAATGCTGCTTGGAGCCGCTCCAGGCAATTGTAATTAATTCTCAGTGGGATGCTCATAGTGGTCACCCCGGATCAGAAAGGTCAGGACTTTGTCTGTGCCTTTACAACATCAGTAAAAATTAAATACCCACTTTCCCCAAAGGTCATCACAAGCCAAATACACGAAACGATCAATCTCAATCAGTTTCTCGTTCCCTGCTGTTTCTCATTATTTCTGCAGATATCCTAAAAATTAAAAGTAAACACACAAACAAATCAAAGCAGAAGGCGTTTTCAGTGTTGATCTAATCCTCTCTCCTATGCAAGCAACTGATGAAGATACAACCGGGGAAAGTGAGAGAGCCCCCTGAGCACGTGGAGAGCCAATTCACCTATGGGGACTCTGGCTTTAATTAATCTCCCTGACTTCTTAGAGGGGCTAAAAGAGGAAAATCCAGGCTGGAAAACATCTGTTGCACCGCGGAGGCAGCAGCAATTCAAGGTAGAAGCTTACGGAACGTGAAGGGAAAATGCTTGCCGTGCTGCGGGCGCGGGGCGAGGAGCGAGGGCTGGAGCCGCGGCTCAGCACCATGGACAGGGCGCGCCGGGAGGGACGGGGGCACGGAGGGACGGCAGCGAGGGGGCGGGCAGGCAGGGGGACGGGCAAGCAGGGAGCGGGACACGCAGGCCGGGAGAGGGGCTGCCTGCCCCGCGGACCCCCGAGACTGCCTCCCCATCCCCAGCCGGCCGGGAGGGGCAGCAGGCTTGGCGAGGCGTCTTTCTTTGCTGCGTGCTTTTATCAGCAGCGCTCCGCTGTATTCTCCATAACTCGTCACGTCCTTTGAAAAGGGCAATGTGAAATTGGTTGTCGGTTTTCTTTCTGTTATTTTTCTTTCTTTCTTTTTTTTTTTTTTTTTTTTTTTTTTTTTTTTTTTTTTTTTTTTTTTTTTTTTTTTTTTTTTTTTTTTTTTTTTTTTTTTTTTTTTTTTTTTTTTTTTTTTTTTTTTTTACTGCTGCATATCTCGGAACTTGGCAGTTTTGCAAAGGAGGAGGAGGAGAAGGGAGGTGGAGACCTCAATGCAAGCGAAGCACAAAAATAAGGAGGAGAAATAGAGCAGTGTGCGCTTCAGCCAAGAGAGGAAGCATCCACCAGTGTTATGCACAAAATAAAACAAGTTCTGGACCATTCTAACCACACAGCTACTCAAAACTACAGCCTTTCTGAGGGGGAGAACATCAGTCAAGTATTCCTCATTGACACTGGTGTAAATCCAGGTGTCTCTTTCAATATAGCAGTTTTCTCTTTACAGTGCCAGAGAGCGCAAATTTGACTCTGGTGATTTTATTAAAAATATATAAATTCTACAGAAGAAAATTTCTGCTTCGTCCTCTGTATTGTTCCTTTATCTGACAAATATTATTTTCTTTCACTGGCATGGTGGAAATCCTGAGCACGTTATCACTTCTTTCAGAAACCATGTAATTTTGCCTGCAAACGTCAAGTATGGGAAGTTGTTCAGTATGGGAAGTGCCAGCTTCAGGGCCAAGGCAGCCAGGTTGGCTTAAACAGCTGCAAGTCTTCAAAGGCTATCAGACACTAGGTATCATTACACTGCTAATTTCCCTTGGGACAGTCAATCTCTGCTCATAGGCTCCTCACAATCCTCTGCAAAGTCTTCATCTCAGCCTCCCTCTCTTTACACCAATCTCCGCCTCCCTCTCCTCCTACACACTCTCATTTCTGCGCATCATCTCTCTCACTTTGTTTTTCTTTTTAGTCATTGTGCACCACCATTAAACCAGCCAAGGAAGAGAAAATGTTCCAGCCTCACTGCCTTTTCCTCACTGCTCTACTTCCTTCAAAAAGCCAGGAAGCCAAATTAAGGGGGATACCATCACATCATATATGATGTTTTCAGGGTCTCTCTCTTATATTTTACTTTCTTTGACTGCAAATCATTGGGCAGTCAAACTCTGAACAGTCTGATCTCAGTTATCTCTGGCTACTCCTGAAGTACAAATGAGAAGAAATTATCTGCCTTCAACTTATATACAAGATAATTTCATTTTCCATCAAATAGTGTCTCTTGTAAGAGATGCAGACAGATGATGGACTCTGGCTGGTGTTTATTATATGAAGTGCAACAACTCCTATGATGCAGCCCTCCTCTTCTGCTCTGTCTATTGATTCCCATCACATAATTAAATTGTGAACTCTGAAAGGGAAAGCCATCTTTCATTTCAAGTACTGCTCAGCATCTGGCCCACCAGGGCTCTGAGCCCTTATTGGATCCCTAGTAAGACTGCAATGTAAATTGTAAGGGGGCTGCATCTGCCTGCTCACCAGCCCCAAGACCCCATGCTTGCCTAATGCAGGGGTCTTATATATCCAGTAACACAATAGCTGGAGTGACAGATCACTACAGTGCTATTGTGCCAGAAGTGTTGTTATGAGTATAAAGGATTGAGCCCGTTATTAATCATCTCAAAGCACTTTACACGGGCACAAACATAAATCACAGCACTCCATCCAGTTGCGTAATTACATTCTGCCACAATAAATTCCTTCTAAAATTTCTATCAATAGCAGTATTTTTCACTTCCAGTCCTAAACTTTGTGCTTTGTTGCTTTATACCACTAAATAGCTGATGTATTTCTCTTCTGAGGAGATCAGTTGCTTTCTATTGAGATTCAGACGTCCACAGAGCTGCACTATGTTCTTTATGCAGCTGTCAGAGAACTCTAAAAAGTCATTTCTTCATATTGAATTATGTATAAATGCACAATTTTTTACTACAAAGAAAATGCATGAATGATGTTAAGCAACAGAGTTCTTTAAGAAGCCTTTTTGAGGATGTCAGAAGAGTAAACAAGGATTCCTAAATGATATTTAACCCATTATGTCATCAAATCCAAAAACATCCAGAAAAGAGAGAAAATACTCCAATCTCCTCTTCATGCACCTTTCAAAATCTCCACACAACTTGGACAGTTCTGAATATAAAATGGCAACTTCATTTGCAAATGGCTATTTATTATTTAGTATACAGTCTATATAGCTGTGCATTCCTTTATAATACATGAAGGAAGCTTTTAATTAGTAAAGTAGGGAAGATTTGGCCCTTTAGACAGCCACGCTTGAGGGCATTTGAAAAGCCTTGTGGAACTGCAGTTTCTGAAGCCTTGCGATGCTATTCGTGGCTACCACTTAGGGTTTGTTCCTCAGAGAGAGCAGTTCCCCCTGAACACTGTAAAGTGTTTGTGTATAAATGGAAATGGCATACTGGAGCATTCCATGCTGGTGACAGTGCAGGTCATTTCCTTTGTTAAAAAAATTAAATAAAAATCGCTTTCCAGCTGCCTTACACAAGTCTCGGTGCACTCTTTCAGCTTCCAAAGAGAAGATAAATGGACCATCTTTTCAAAACAATGTCTTCAAAATTATGCATAACACCTGATATCATCAGTTTTGCAGCTATCTTTGGAAGCTTCTCTGGTTTAGCAGCAAGCTAAAGAGATAAGCAAACACATACTAGGATCTGCATTGTTGCTTGGAAACAATCAGTTTGGGAATGGCATAATCCTATTAGTCTGAGGAAGACCAAAATTTTAATAGACTTCATGCAATTCAGATGCAAACTCTTCCTCTCAAATCAAATTTTACTACACATACAACAGCTTTCCTCTTTTTTTTCCCCCTCCCTACTAAAGGGCATACAAAATGTCTCATGCCATCGCAACAATGAATAATGATGTGCTAAACCTTTATTGATTTGCTTGGCATTCTCATAGACTCCCCACTCCCAAAACATATGCACTGAATTACACACTCATGTTTGCAGTATTAAAAATGCATTACATTCAAAAGAGAAGATTGGAGAACTTAAAGGACTGCTAATGGAATATAGAGGTCCAGATTATTCAAGCTGGGCTTGGCACAAGAGTACATCTGGGTGCACAGGAGGGATGCTGACACCACAGTTTTAGGCAACTCAATCAGTTGGCACATCTGATTGGAGCCCTGCTATTGTGAACGGAGAAACACCGGGATCTCCCGTGACTGAGCCAGAGCAGGGGCTCGCTTACTGTCCTACTCTTTCTCTGCTGAGCACGGAAGGAGCCTCACTACCTGAAAAGATCACTGAAGTTCAGCAGAGCCTCAAGCCTACTCTGATGTATTTTCAGCTGCCTCAGGAGTCAAATCGACACCGTGGGACTGCTGCAGCACAGGGAAGCCCTGTGCTCATGCTGTGGTGCCAGCGTGGAGGGTCCTGACTCCTTTCCTCAGCTCCAGGATGTAGATAGTTCTAGTGATGACTCATGAAGACAACTTTCCAAATTCTAAGTGATGCAGTGCATCAAGAAAGAAACAGAGGTTGATGTCTGTAGTCTTGCGTAGCTACATTTCCAACTTCAGGAGTACCAAACCAGGCATTGAAATCCATCTTTATTCAGACTCTCATTTACACACTGAACTCTCTTCTGCTTCAGTGGAGCAGAAACTTGTGTGAAGTGCACCATTACACACAATGCTTTCCCAGTGACATTGCTTCCTGCCTCATGGCCGTGGCTGCTGGCTTCAACCCAGCCAAGAAGGAGAGTTATCTAAACTTACTGTATCAGTGTGAAATTCACCTATTGGCTATGGGCAGCTCCTTCTCAACAGATATCAGGATCAGAGCCACTACAACAACCCTGATTCATTTCATGCCTGCTCAGCAGCCACACAAAGGATGGGAGCAGCCTTACCAACAGACCTGCTTTTTCACCCCAAGACACTTCTCTCTGAGGCAGGGTTGAGACTTGCAGGGCAGGAGTAATGCTGAGATACTACTGATGTTGCCTGGACTGAACTCCATTATCTCAGGCTGTCAAGCAAGCTTGCACTTTCGACATTAAAAGCATGAATTGCAGAAGTATAAATGGGAGATGATTCTCAAAAGGCATTTTTATAGCCAGCAGAAAGCTTCATGCCAATTGCTTAAAAAGGCTTTGAAAGTTTTCCAAGACAGCACAACACAGGCCCAGAACACTCCTACTGGTTTAGCTTCATAATTGCCTTCTCTTTCAATATTCACTTATTTTTGTCTTCAGCTGAGTGTCTCCTACCCTGCTGCCCAAGTCCTCTCTCACTGCCAGTATCCTTCAGAAAGGGATGAACAGAGCTTCCTGTCCCACCCCACAAATGTGGCTTGGCTGTGCCGCAGGTTGCCGTGGGCAGAAGCACAAGGTTCACTTACCCAGCTGTGCCCAAAAATATTTCCAACATTCCCAGCATGAAGTATGAGGAAAAAAGTCCAGCTCTGAGGTGCAGCACAGCTGACTGCCAACTCCTAAAACCTGGAGCGATCCCACAGCATTTGGCAATTTCTGCTTGGCCAACACAACACTCGCAAAGCTTAACCTATTCTGTCACCAAGAATTACACGACCAGCTGAGAAGAGGAAGTGTTTGTGTTTCAGCCAGCCCCTCCGGATGCTGGGTTTTACTGAGACAGGTTTCTGCAAGTAACTTGAATGAAAGATCATACTCTAAGCTCTAACACTCATTTTGGAGGTTCCCAGAAGCCTTTCTTCACCTGCATGATGTCTGTCTTCAGCCAGTGCTGGAGGTCCTATGAATTTTAAATGCAGCATTTGGATCAAAATTTTTCTAACCTTCTTTGCTGCCATTTCTGCCCATGTTGCAGAAGAGCTAGTCTGACCTGAGCTCTCTGAGGCTATCCTAGACTGTTCTGCTGTTGTCTGGACCTCCTGGGCACTTTCCACCTTGAGATCTCCAGTGGTGCTGTCCTCGCTCCTACATCCAAGTGCAGAGAAAATTTTGAGCTAGCTGCTTCAGAAATGCAAATCAGTGGATAGTAACCTTTTCTCACTTGTGTTCCTTAACTACTTTTAATGTTAGTAAGAAATCTTTCTCTTTTTTTGTCTTTTCTACACTTTCAGCACTTTAATGATTAGCCTACTTCTTATTACTTGCTCTTTGGATTTTTTATATATTGCTAATGATAACATTTTTATCTTGGAAATATTTCTTGGGTTCTTCAGTGTCTAGCCACAAGGTTCTTCCTTATTAGTATGTTATTGTTAGCTGTCTGTTATGTATGTGGAATAGAGCTGTTTGTGCAGCTGGCTGATCTTGATGGTCATCTTTTGCTGGGAAGACATCAACACAGCATGAGAGTGATGGTGTCAAAGTAGCTCAACCCCCATTTTTATTTTCTTCTCTAACTTTTCCTGGCCACAGTCTGCAAGAGCCTTTCTACTCTGGAGTTGTACCCCGCCACCCTTCCAGTGCCCACCCCATAACTGCAAGGAGCAAGGAGGGTCTTTCAACTCCACGTGTGATCTGAGTTCTTTTTACTTTGCTTGGCCCTGCAGGAAGCCTGGGTTTGGGATGGCTGTGGATGCTGTTCACATGGAAATGACTGCAGTAATCACAGAACGTTCTTTGTGGTATCAGGGGCCACCACGGGGAGCAGAGGCTGACATCATCAAGGAGAGGTGGGTGAGCCAGTGGCATGGAACCAGCCAGGTGAAAAGGGGAACAGCCAGGGAGGTGAGCCTGGCAGTACCAAAGGAATAACTGTGTCCAGTAAGGCTGGAGGCAGCAGATCGTGGCAGAAGGCGAGTGTGCACGTGCTGAGGAGTGAAGAGCTTGCCCTGTTAGTCACAAAGCACAGACGGGATGAAGGATGAGTCACAAGTGCTAAGCTTCGCTGAGAGGCTTAAACATTTCAAGCACCAGCACCCATAACCCTGTAACCACAGCACTGCCACCGCTCATAATGGGCCCTTACGTGCAGTGCTGAGTTTCCAAGGTCTCGGGGCTGAGGTTCATTAGCCCCTTTTTTGTCTGAATTTTCCTTAACCTGCCTAGAGCTTCCTTTTAAGCATGGTTAGCTGTATCTGCTTTTTGGTTTTTTTTCCCTAATGACCAGGCGGCTATGCTTGATTAGTTTTCCTTTTGCTTGCCTTTGCAGGCTATAACCATAATGTTTACATTGACAGTAGCAATAAAGAGCTCTTCCATGCAGAATGAAGCTTTCGTGTCTAAACACAAGGAAGTGGTGTAGAGGAAGGCAGGATGATAAGAAAAGAGGTAGAGTCTGACACGGCAGAACCCAGGGCTGTAAACAACTCACCAGTGGCCAGTTACAGAAATGAAGATCTGGGAGCTGCACAAAGCACATTCCAGGGGTAGCAAGCAGCAAAGAACAAGTATCTAACATAAGTAAGATAAGGTTGCAATGCAGAGTGGCAATCAAGGTGTGAACTAAATTAGCAAACTTACAGAAATTATCCCAATGGGCTCCTAAGGGGAGGAGGAAGACATTATCAACCTGACAAGGTACACAGGGGTGCTGTTGCCTCCTATCCCCTTGGTGTGAAGGCATCAATCTGAGCACCCAGAAGGGCAGTGGAAAGGGTTGCAAAACACTGGAAGAAGGACCAGACACTAGGAGTGGATATAACAATTTTAGCTGTATTGTTGTTACTGAAACTTTTCTATAGCAGTATTTTTTGCTTTTATTTCCTTTCTTTTCTATATTAATTAGGTCTGGATTAATAAGAATTCTTTTGATCAGATCACTTAGATTTCAATTTTGCTAACAGCAGATTCTTACCCCTACCCAATGTGCTTCCTTTTTGTCCATAACAAGATTTTGAGCTTAACACATTCAATAAATCCCCAGTACTTTGGGGACTGAGGGAATTACTGATTTTTCTCTCTCTGTTAACAGCTACACACACCAGGCACCTGAAGGCACTAACATTCTCACCATTTTCCCAGAGCAATGTCAGTAAGAGTGGGAAAGAGATGCTCAGCAGTTGCAGAGCATCCATTACAGCCACTCAGCTGGAGTAGCAGTTTCACTGAGGCCCTGCATAACCTCCCTGCTATAAAGGATTTCTAATTCTTGTAAGAAACTTTGCTTTTTCCCATGGCTCTGCAGTGCATGCAGATAATTCCCATCAGCTCCTAACAGCTCTATGCTATGTGTTTTAATGTGCTTCCCTGAGCATGACAGAACAAGGTCCTGAAAAGTGTGGGATCATCCCCAGCACCTCTGGTTTTGCATTGCAGCAAAGGGGCTGTAACATTGTATTGAGATGGTTTTTAGCCAAGCACCACAGAGCAGAAGAAATTCCCAGCTGATATGGGACAGGGAGGATCCATTATCCCTGTTCCTTGCCCACAAAGGCAGACTCAGCTCTTAACTATTCTGTTTTTATGGTCATTTTGCCTGAGGAGAGCAATGTAAAGCAGGTGCAGCATCACCAAGAAATTAGGCCAGTGACCTGGAGTTTCAAAAGGATTTGAGCATCTAGATACAAGTACAACCGTGCTGAAAATACCCCACACTCCTCGGGATACTCCTCCCTCTACTACTGATGACTTGGAACAGTTTCTCCCCTGGTTATTTCAGCCCTTCCAACATTTGATAAAAAATTTCCAGATCTCTGATGAAATCGATGAATTTAAGAGACAAAATGCCAGCATTTCCTTCTATAATCACTGAGATAATCCACTGAATTTTCAAACCTGCTACCTGCAAATCTCACTCAATATCAGCAGCTGCAGTGGGAATTCAGTGCCTCTGAGAGTCCAACAATGAACGAAACCAGAGGCTAAAGACGAACTGCAGAGGATATTGGCGAAAGAAATGGAAGAATAATTTTCTGAGAGATGTGACATTCCCTGGAGAAAAGGCTGTCCAATCTGGCTGCTGTATAGATTTTTAGGAAATCTTTAGGAAATTTTGAGAAAGAAAAATTCTAATTATGAATATGTACAAAAAACCCTTTTCATTGGAAAATTATCACCTAAATCCTTGGCAGAAAAAGTGAACTAAAGAGGAATTTGAGTGGGAAGAGGACTGTGCTTGGGTCAGGAGATCAATCCCGTATGCACAGTGTATATGCCTTTACAATGTGCATGCATTTTCCTTGTGTTTTCCAACTTTCTTTCTGCCCTTTAATTTAAGGTTGCCTGTTCTGATAGTAAATGTCTCACAGCTGCAGAAAGGAAGTCACAGACAGCCTGTAATTTACTGCCAAGCATCACTCTGAAGAAGTTTGCAATTTGTGATAATGGTATTGTTCCTTCAGTTCTTCTTGTAGCTCATCCTTCATTACACACAACACTTTACAAAGCCTTCTGTGTTTAGCAGCATTAGCCCCTCAAGCAAGAGATTACAGTAAGAATATTTAAAATTTTATTACTGCAGCTTTTTTCCCAAGTCCCTTGTGGCAGTAAGTACAAGGTATGAGTGGGCGGTGCCAGGAAAAATCATCCTTGTTTGTGTCAGGCAACAAATAAACCTCACATGTATAATACAACTTGACATAATAAACTGTCAGTGCAATTAGCCCTTAGATTAGTAATTTTATAATTCAGCTGTTCAGCAATGACTCAAACATGTTGTATGCCATCTTTCAAGTAACAATATAAATAGCTTTAGCAAGCTAAACAGACACCTGCAATTTATTGCTTCAAAATGCACTTTTCCATTCCAGATATCTGATCTTTTTCCTGATAAAACTGCAGATGATTTGAACTAAATGGATGGGCTTTACCCAAAGCAGTCTGAGGCCCAGCTAGGAGTGTATAATCTGTGTCAGCCCTGGATGGACTGGGGAAATGCACATTTGCCCCACAATAGGCCATTTCTCTGGTAAAGAATTTGCATTTTACTGCTTTCCCAGGCGAGAAATGCATCATCTCTTACCTCTGAGGAGGGGTGTGGGTGTGCACAGAGAACCATCACACAGAATCACACAGGCAGGATTCAAAGCAGACAGATTTGCTGTTTCTTCAGGTTAAAGCTTTGGTTTGCTTCTAATTATGACACTGGTCAAATCCACACAGGATTCCAATTGGTGAACCCCAAATTTATTTTGATGCATGATATTGGTCTTGTTGAGTTTTCCCATCAGTGACTCTCTCCAGACACATCAGTTGGTGTCACCAAGGGCCCCCCCGAGGAAGGGGAGCGCTCAGCTCTGCTGCAGAGCCAGCATTCACAGACCGCGTGCAATCGCCCAGGGTCTGTGACACTGCACTTGGCTCACAGATTATTCTGCTTTCTGTCAGTACCCAGTGCATCCTCTTGAGTGTTAAATGGCTAAGCTTTTCCTCTTCTGTGTTCCAGTATGGTTTTTTCTTTTCCCCAACCAGGATATACCTTTCCTTCTAGAGAAATCATATCCAGTGCCTTTTGAGGAGTCTCTGGTTTACCTTGTTTACAAACCCACTTTATACCATAGCTGAAACCCCACTGCCTTATATCCCATGTCTTTCTTTTCATCTTAGTATGATGAGAAGAGCAAGATCTTCATCTACTTCATGGAGAACTGAACCAAAATATGGCCTGTGTTCAGCCAGGAAAAGCTTTTCTGACTCTGGTAATATACATCAAAAGAAAACAGAAACCGGAATATGAATGATCCACGTTTTTCCTACCAATCATTAGCTATTTAATTTAACACCAGGTCAATAAAGTTTTGTAGTCTGATAATTTCTTTGAGTGGAATGAACTCAGACCAGGCAGTCGAGTTGATATGGTATTTGTGAATTTAGGTTTATTTTTCAAGACCAAATTTTGTCAGATTTTGTAAAGCTAATGTGTCCCTAATGATGTTAAAAATAGAGGTGATATAACTAGAAGGTAGTTCATAGTTAATCAATATTATAAAGATCTCCAAATGCTTTGGTGGACAGATCATCATATATGGTTTTGAATAAAAGTACAAATAAGATTGGTTGAGAAAAAGTCATATTTTCAGAGCAATTCTTTGGATGATTTTTTTTCAAAAAGCATTTCTGCCTTGTTCTGACAAGATGAGAAATTCAGCTGCAGAAAAAAGAAACTACAAGACTGTGCATTGTGAGAGGGCTGAAAAAAATCTACAGACAGAAAATGCTTCCTTTGCTTTCTGACTTCTTACAGAAATCTGTAGCCTCTGCCAGTGACTTCTGTGTGATTCATCAGGAGTAAATCCAGCAGAAGTTTCACCCAGGCTCTGACTCTGCAGTATAACAAAAGTAAGAAGTGTCCTCTGTGTAATTTTTTCCTCTTTTAGTATTACTATTTGCCTACTAAAGTAATTTCTTAAGTACAATATGCTTTCCTCTAGCATATCCTAACATAGAACTTTGATTTCTACAGGAGGCGGTACCTTTGGTTTTCAGGGCTTGGTGGCACATGCAGCTGTGTAGGTATGAGGCATCTTTGGGCAGCAAGGTCTGTCTTTGCAGCCCTTAAATTCTAGGTATTGCCCAGATTTCCTCAGTTAGCAGCAGAGAACCCCAGAGGACCTCATGAAACCTATATGAACAACACATTAAACACCAGCTGCAGAATAATTACTGTCATCTTTGAGTGGCTGGACACATGCAGTCTGACCAGCAAGCTGTGACTTCCATCTCCCCTACGAATGAACACGATCAGATGGGGTGGTACCTCAGGCTGGCTGTTAACACTGGGAGACGTGTCAGTGACTGGTCCCTAGAGGAGAAGAGAGGCTGGGAAGGTGTTGCTCCTGCTTGCTGAGGACAGTTTACCACCAGAACTCAGCATTAAGAGATACCAGCCCGAAGAACAGGCTTTTCCAGACAGTCTGTGAGTCCTTAGGGACCTGACTGCATCTCGGGATGAAGGCTCCCTCCCGTCTCTCCTCTCCTTGTTAATGTGTTTGTGATACCTGCAGATTAGCACCTCACCCTCTGAGCCCACCCCAAGGGTAAACGCAGACACTGCTGGTAAGACAAAGCCCCATTTACCCACCAAGAGATAAGTTCAGGTTTTTGTTAGATGATCACAAACTAAATTGCCAGCAAAGCATAAATACAGTTTTAATCTCAGCCCTGCAACACAATGTGTCTGTTTGCTTAGGCTCTCTCACCTAAAACATACCTCTGCTCTCAGAAGGGCTGAAGGCACCATCCCACCGTCACGGTGGCAACCTCTGCCATCCAGAAGCAGAGACCTCTTCCCCAGTGTGGAGCTGTTTATAGACCTTAGGACTGGACAGGTAAAAAAGCAAATGCTGAGAAGGACATTTAGGAGTCAGACCAAGGACTGCCTTAAATACCTATATAGTGTCTTTTCCCTGCTCTCAGGACAAGATAATGTAATACATCTCTATAACATCATATGTTCTATAGCTGATCACAGGGGGAAAAAATGGTGAAACTCATAAATTTTGCTGTCTACTTGCAGCCCAGATGCCCGTTTAAATATTTCCTTATTTCTATCCTTCTGCCTCCAGCAAATGTCACAATCAGCACAACAGAGCTTCTGAGGGCCTTGTTTTCCTCTGAGAGCCTGAAGTAATCCAAATAATATCAATGGGCTGTAGCTAGAAAGTTTCACGAGGGAGGAGAATTAAGCCAGTTGAATAAACATGGATCAGCTTTGGCAATCACCTCAGGGTGAAATCTCTAGGTCACTCTGGCTGAAAATGACAGTATGAAATGGGTCAGACATTCAGGCCTTGGCTCCCCATTTTCCAGGCCCTAAAGTCAGTCTTCACAGACAAAGCAAGCAGGGAATGTTTTCCTGCTGACCCACTGGAGTTAATGGGCTCTGGGGGGGCACAGGGGAGTGACGGAGCCTGCGGAGAGAAGGATGGGGACAGTCCATGCTCAGGGAGGGCAGAGAGGGGGCAGAAAGGGAGCAGAGCATTGTTGCAGCAATGGTGAGCTCCTGCAGCACCATCCTACTGCACCCCAGTTCTCTGCACAGTCGACAGAGAGGAATAATTGTGTTTTGGAAAGGCTGGGTTTAAGAGACACCATAAATTTCCTGACTGACACCTCCCTGGTAAATGTGTATAAATTCCCTTGGATAACATGCCACTTGGAGAATTACAGGCTGTGAGTGCTTGGGTAAGTTTTACTGCTTTGGTTTCAGTAGGCTGGCTAATGGCTATGAAATTCCCTCCCAGCTCCTGGTTTGAGCACTACATCCACAATTTAAAAGCACTCACACGTTTACCCCCATGTTAGCTAAAGAAAGAGGCTGCATGGGCTGTATGTTATGTTATGCTCCTTGATGGAGCTAGAGGGATACCAGGAAGCCCACTTCAGCAGCAAAGCTGTAACCTTAAGTGAAAAAATACACAGAAAACCTTCTCCAGAAAAAAAACAAGCAACAACCAAAAAAACCCCCACCAAACCAAAAAACAAAACACAGGAGCTTTGAGCACCAGGAAGAATAAAGTCCTAATTCTGCAAAGATATTATCAGCAGCCACTGCAGCACCTATTGTTTCTATTCATAAGCTCCCTCCCGTATCTTTGTCTCTTTTACTACATCAGTTTCAGGCTACTGAGAAATTCCTTGGTTCCCAAATCAGGTTAAAGCCACTGTAACCCCTGGATGCACTTGAAAGCAGCTGATTCTGATTTGTTTTTTGCTCTATTATCTCACGTTTCCTCCCTTGACCTCTTGAAGAGATACCATTCAAACACTCTGAAAAGAAGCTCTGACTTGCTAGTTACATAAACTTTCAAACAAAAGGCATGCATAATTAGATTGCCCAAATTTGTGCAGTAGCAGAAGCCTTATTAACAGAGAGCAACCCTACAAAGACAGCTTTTTCTTAACCAAAGCAGAACTACAGTGCTCTAAGGCTGAAATGCTGAGAACACTTGGACAGTACTTACCTACTGCAGTCTTGCAGATGACATAATGCTGTTAATTAATGGACTCCAGAGAGTCTCTTTTGTTTGTCTTTGTCTACAAGCTCATTTAAGTAAAAACGTTTCCATCGCTGACTTGCACTCTCTTTTAGGGGCCAATGCTGCGTTGCATTTGCAGATGAACAGCCAGCACATAAACAGAGTAAAATAGCTGTATGGCAAAAAAGTGCCATGGGGAGTTTTTCTCCATCCCAGAGAGCTCAGCTCATCTGGAAGGAGTCCAGTGGCCTTGCACAGGCACAGAGTGGTGCCTTTGTAAGGCTGAAGAACGTGTTTGCTTCTGATGTTGCATCCCTGCAGCACACAGCTTCCGTGTATTCTGGGTGAAAGCTGTGGGTGCACAAAAGGAGGAGTAAAACTGCCTTTATAGTCAAGACAGTCTCTGGCTTTTGAGGACAATTTTATTTCTCTTAAAGCAGACATTAGCTTAGGTATGTTGGATGCTTGGCAAAGGATGCAAAGGATGTGTCTACGCTATTGTTCTGATTTGGACCACAAGTGACCTTTAGAAAAAATGAGTCTCCTGATCAGCTCCACGGAGCTTCCCATGGATCCTGACAACACCCGAAACACTCCTCCCAGGATCCTTCTCTATAATTTAGTGGAAGCTTCAGGCAATCAAACAATTGTCAAATTTCAAAGCTTGAAAAAGCAGCTGTTTACCTCCCAGAAGGTGATAACTCTGTTCTTCCTGAGCAGCAGCCCCAAAGTCTGATTGATGAAGTCTGACCAGGACATTAAAGGAAAACCTGGACGGGGTGGCAGTGGCAGATGAGGTGAGGATGGATTTAAGCCCTCATGAACTTCTTGGATCTCAAGAGCAGAGACTAACTGTTTCCTCGTGGAGATGCGATGAAGCCTGGGGTCACCAGAGCCCCAGTCCAGCTGATAGACTATTGAGCACCTCCCATCATTCCTTAACTGGGCCAAGGGCACAGCTGGGAAGGGGAATTCGATTTGAACACTATAGCTTGGTGAGGAAGTATTGATTTCTCTTTCTCTTTTATTTCTGGGTAGACATTTGTCACCCAATCCTATTTTTTTCTTGGAAAAGAGATACTTCAACAGATAGTCCTCTGGAAGTTAGTTGCAAGGAAAATATTTTCATAAAAAGAAAATTAATTTCTTTGGGCTCAAAACATCACTGGAAATTAATGGGCATCTAATAAAAAGTTCAGTGTCCAAAGGCAATGATGTTGAATTTTGGTTGTTTGGTTTGGTTTGGTTTTTTTTTCATCTGTGTGAGTATTGTGGAGGTCCTCCTTCTCCTTCTTTGTCAGAGGGAGAGGGGATCTATGTGAGTGCTCTGCCTGCCTCACCAAAGGCTTTATCACCGTCTTGTCCTCCATCAAAATGATTCAGCTTTCTGCAAAAAGACAAAGCAGAGCCTGCTCAAAATCAGGCTCTGCTGCCCCTTACTGAAGCATGTTGCTCTGGGCCAGCCCTTTACAGGGTTTGGAACAGTAGTTCCATCTTGGCCATGTGCCTTGGAAAACCATGTGTTCTTGGGAGAGACATGTGGCGCTGCTGTCAGCTCCCAAATAGCCCTAGCCATGTCCCACGTTCTCCTGGCTTTTCCGTGAGCCCCTTGGACACATCCATGTGGTTGTTGCGTTCATGTGCACTGACTGCAGCACCTTAGCATAGGGAATTCACAGGATGATGTTTAGGGTAGCTTGGTTTGGGGTTTTTTTGGTTTATTTTGTTGTTTGTTGGGGGTTTGTTTTTATTTTGGGGTGTTTTTTTGTTTTTGGTGTTTTTCTTTCGGAAGGTACCCTAGAAATAAATACAAAAGGAAATACAAGAAGAAAGCAGAAGATGATGTTAACACAAGATCTTCAGAAAATAAATTGTCCTTTGGTAAAATGTCTAACATAAGGCAGCTTTGAACTAGGCAGGTTCTCACCAGAGGAACAGGGTGATCCTACCTTTTGGAAACTTTCTGGTAGGCTGCTCACTCAGCCACTTTCTCTAGCAGCAAACTAGAAATGGAGCTGCCTTGGTGCTCACGGCCTTTAGCTCTAGAGAAGAGGTGGTCACAACTCTGACTTCCTGGCCATTAAGGGAAGGCAAGAAATCTGTGAGTTTATCTTCATTCCCCTGAGCAAATCTGCTGTCAGCTATGGTGCAGCAATCTCCACTTTGTGCTTCGACGTGATGCCCTCTGAGGTCTGGGAGAGGGGAGCCTTCTCTCTCCTGCCAGTGCTCGATGTTAAACTGAAGGGCTGCAACCTTATCAACTGCTGCATCTCTCACTGCCCAGGACCTGCTGCATGCTGTAACCTATGGACACAAGATTCTTGGGACAGGGATGTGGGGGAGACCAAAGCTACCAGAGACCTGCTCCACTCTCTCCTCACAGTCCCACCCTCAAGTGTTTCCCTGCTCCCATCCCTCTTGCTGGAGACCAACCCACAGGTTTTACCTTGGCAAGAGACTTTCTTGCTTGGTACCTGCCCAATGACTTTCTGTGGCATCTCTTGAGTCCCTGTTGCCCATCTGCCTCCTGCAAAAGCCTGGCAGCCCAAAAGCATTGGCTCAGCAAAGATGCTGAGGGGATTCCACCACAGCTTCTCCTACAGGGTTGCTCTCTTCCCTCTGCCTTCTCCCTAATGCCTTGGGAGGCCATGCACATTCTGTGGAGCCAAGCAGCCAACAGCAACCTCAAGCAAGATTTTTTGTGGCTTGAAAGCATTTGCTGGAAGCACCAGGCCGCAGGAGGGGTAGAGAAGGCCGCCGTGTGTTGGACACTCCAATCTGTTCTTCGGCCGTCACAGGAACTTCTTAGCTTGGCAAAGTTCAGGCCCTTTCCAGCTTCAAACAGTCTTGGCAAAAACAATGTCTGCCACTCGGGAGATTGCTGTGGACCAGAAGAAAGAGGCAGTTAATGTAATTATGCTCCTTAACCTCCTGTGACAAGGCTTGGAGAGAAGGAAGGGGGGGAAAAAAAGGTGTGATGGGAAGAGGAGGAGGAGGTGGGAAATATCTCAGCACTTTAATGAAGACTTTTCCAAAATGTCTCACACCTTGTCCCTGAATTCAAATCTCTTCCAGAAATGAACCCCGAGGAGCGTGGTGCTGTTTTCTGGGCAGCCAGGGTGATAATGCAAGATACCCGCACTGGTACATATGTTTTAGTTGATCTGGGTTTTCACAGCTCTTGTTGAAGTTCAAAAAGCATGGTTCAAAAGGTCTAAGTTTGCACTTCAGACCTTGGGAAAAAAGTTTCTTCCCTTGGAGGAGGAAGGCTGGTTTTGCGACAAAATTAGCATTTTTCTCCTGTGAGGCTATTAGAAACTGACTTTACAGAGAATAATATTTTAAACAGTTTGACTAGAAGAGATTGCTGCCCTTTTTGTGTTGCAACACACTGGAATACCTGAAATTATCCTTCAGGTACAGCAGCCTTTCCAAGACTTATTGACAACCTCCTGGGATAAACCCATGGAAAGGACACCCCACTCTCGAGGTGAGTGATCCTGAAATGTCCCCTTCTTCTCCTCTCTGCCAGAGCTCTGTGCCCACCACGGCCCACCTTTTCCACTGGCACCCACTACTCAGGACAGGGCTATAGGTCCCCCAGAAAATCCACAGGGAATCATCTCCCTCTTATGGTGCGATCCCGTACTGCACTTGGGTGCGCCTCTCCCAGCTCCCCGGTGTTTGCTGGAGCGGGCAGGGGGACAAGCAGGAGGACAGGGCAAGAAAACCATAGCAAGAGTGATCTAACATGGGGATGGGCTGGAAGCTGGGAGAGGGGATAACTGCTAGGGGAGGAAAACGAGGGCAGGAAGGTGACGACGAGGTTGATCAGTCTCTGAGGGAAACGGGAGGAGGTGATCGCCCGCGGCTGGTGAGGACTGCAACCAGTAATGCAGAGCTCCCAGAGTGTCCTTTCCACACCAAATCTAAACATATTCCTCCTTCCTTAGGGAAGAAGTCAACTAAGCTTGCCCAAACAATCCTTGTAGCTGCAGGGAATGTCAGGAAGGCTGGGTCAGCGCTGGCCTGCTGGGCAGTGCCTGTGTTGCCGCCTGGAGATGCTCCTGCCTGTCCAGGAAGCGCAACAGCTCCCTGCCGGCCAGGAAAGCAGCTTCCAGGGCCTCACACGTGGGGGGAAACTGGCCTGGGCCCGGGTCCTGCCTAGGGTCCCCTTCCCAAAAGACAGGGCTGCCCATGTGCTCTGAAGGTGCAAGCCCAGAGCCTCTAGCAGAGCAGTCCCAGACCAGTCAGGCGCAGAGGCTGATCCTGGTTTCCATCATCAATCTGATAAATGGGAAACCTTCACGGAACAATTGCTGCTATGCCCATGCATCAGTCTTCAAAGAGGAATGCAAGACCTTCCCCGTGTTCAGGTGACTGTGTTGTTTGCAGAGCTCAGGGCAACTGAGGAGAGCTCACTTCATGATGAATATTCAGAGAGAAAAGCCAACCTAGGTTAACAAGAATTCACAGTGAAACTGGTTACATTAATTTAAAAACCAAGCTGTCCCATTTGCTCTTCACACTCTGTGATTTTCATAGACCTCTCCAGGGCTTGACTGATTACTTTTAAGATAGACTAACTGTGTCCAGTTGACACAAGCAGCACTCAAAAATGTAGTTCAAGCGTGGTGCTCAGCAGCAGTCCAGGGGCAGGTGCCACACGCAGGTGCCAGGGCCTCACACGTGGGGCACATCGAATGAAAGACCCGTGGCAGAGGCACTGCCCCTCTGCAGAGCTCCTCTCTGCTTCCCGCATCCCAACCACATCTCCCACAGCTCAGCTAATCTGACACCAATTAAATATGCTTAACAGCCAGGTGCTCATCCTTTGAGATGGATCTGAGAGTTATCCAGGGGTTGCTTCTGCTTCCAAGCAGTGCTGCTGGCTGGGGCTGGGTTTCACAGGCTGCTCCTGGGCCCAGTCCTTGTCTGCCTATTTTGCCCCTGGATTAAATCACCTTGATGCGCTGCAGCAGGAGTTAAGGGGAAAAGCCGAACACAGTTGAACCTGGGTTTATATTTTGGCTTTGCTCATCCCTTCACAATCCTGAAGAGTGGCCAAGTGCTTAAGTGCTGTTGATTTTGTTGGGTACTTTCTTAACAGTGTGAAGGCTCCTTGCTCAACAAATCAGCAATAAAGCTAATGAATCTCAAGGTGAATTCCAATACACATGAGGTCTTCTATTTACAAGTTTTCCCACTTTTTGCATAAATGAAAGCTGCAGTTCTCATGTAATGGCATGAATTTATAGACTAGGAATAGCAGCCTAGCTTCCAACCTCCCACTAACACAGGGAGTGGGTGGGACATAACTCACTTTCAAACTGCCCAGGTACTTTCCTCTAGTTCTGCCAGGAGACACCGCACACGGACAGTGCTGCTGCACCAGTCATGTTGCTCTCTAGGTGAAATCCCTGGGCCCAGAGACCTGTTGATCCCCACAAAACCAAGGCAGAAAGCAGGAGATAGGTGTCTGTAAATCCTGGGTCCTCATTTTCATTTTCAAGGATTTCTCCAGGCTCCCAGTCCTGCTCAGAAAAAGACCAGCATTCACTGCAGCACGTGTCCTGCAGGAGAAAGATCCCTTGCAACCTACTGTTCCCTGCCTGCCCTTCACGTGGAGTTAAAACAGGACCTCTCAGCCTTTCATCTATTTTGGTTTAACAGGGTACATCTGTAATCACACTGAAATTACAGAGAAAATGGAAAAAAAAACCTGAACGTTTATTTGCTATTCTGAAGTAACAGTCTCTGAGTAATTCTACCTACAGATAAAACGGGTGAAAATAAAACAGAGAATATGGAATTGAATGGATAGTCATGGTACAGCAAGCAGAGGTAGACATGTCCTACTGAAGTTGTAATGTAGCATGGAAAGTGGGGGGGGGGAAAGAAGAGCAAGAAGGATATCTACTGCTAGGGGAGGTGGTGATGGAGAGGGAAGAGAAATATCTGTAAAGAGATTTGTGAAAATCACCAGGTATTTTGTTCATAGCCAATGTCCTATTCATGCTCCCAGTACGCAGATGTATGGGAGGTCCCTGTCACACCTGGAGGGAGCATTTGGATTATTAAGATTTCCTCGTGTGACCAACTCCTCCCAAATAGGCTTTTAACAAGCTGCCATGACGGAAGCTGCATGTGGCACGCTGGGGGCTGCCAGTGGCAAGCTGCCTCTCCCAGCGCTGGCTGCCTCGGGCTGTGGCATTGCTCCCGGCCACTGACTGGGTGACATTTCATTCCGTGCACATTACACTTGTTACAAGTGAATGAGCAGTTTGAAATTCACAGAGTCATAACTGGAAGGCCGAGGGGCCATTGCCATCAGCTGCCCAGCCTCCTGTATATCTGGCCATAAAACCGCAGCCGGGAGCTCCTGCATCCAGCCCGGCAATTTGTGCCCGAGCAGGAGGGAATTTGTGAGGAAGACACTCTGTCTTCATTAAAATCCCGATGTGTGTCATAAATCCTGGCTGAGAGCTCCTAAAGGCTAATTACTCTCTCAGAATTCATACCTTATTCTCGCTTTGGGTTTGCTCCTGCCCACAGGGCTCCTTACCTGCATTACTTCCAGAGCTCCTCTCCAAAAACCAAAGTTCGTATTTCATTGTGCCAGTGTTTGACAGCCTTGGAGACCAGTGCTGTTTGTAGACTAGATTCACAAATTGCCCTGAGCAAACAAGGGGCATGGGGCATGGGATCACCCACCCAAAGTATTCAGGACATTCATCACATATGTTTCACACAAATGATTTGCTGAGCCCTCATCTAAAAGGGCTCGGCAGGTGCTTGTGCCCCCAGTAAGCGTGTACAGGGAAAAGCAAGAAGAAGAGGGTGAGCTGAGACGACTGACCCCAGAGCTGATTAAGGAGAAGACTGGTGGCAGTGTGACAAGCCTCACTGGGGACTGAAGAATGAAAGAAATGAAAAAAAAAAGAGAACATGAAAGAAAGCACCGAGTGCTGAGGGAAAGATGAAGAAAAGGGGTTTTGAAACAGAGGTGCCAGGTGGGGCGGACGTCTGTGCCAGGTGTGGGAAGGCCGGGAAGCTGCTCTCAGGCACCGTGCTGGGAGCAGGCAGCTGGAGGAGGCAGCTGCCAGTCACCGAGGCACAGGAGAGCAGGGCAGGGCAGGGGAGCAGAGAGTTTCTCCACGCTGACACCAGGCAGAACCTGACCTCCCATTCCCATGGCAACCCTAGCCCGGCGGTGCCGCACGGAGGCACACGAAGGCATTAATTTCCCAGCAAAGCCATCTCAGACCCTTGGCACGCGCGAGGCAGCCGCCTTCAGGTTGCTGGGGGAACCGTAACTTTTTAATCACACTGCATTAAGGGTTTTATTACTCTGCATATTTATAAGGGTTGGTTTATTCAGATCCAGGGAGAGAGGGAGAGAGAGAGAGAAAGATTTGCTATTTTTGCTGTGTCTTTCAGATTACCCCAGGCCTTTCCCTGCATGGATGCTGGTGCAGGTGACCAGGGTACCACTGCTGAGGGCAGATGGGATGCAAAATAGTTACAGTGTGTGCAAGCAACACAGCAACCAGAGATGCTAAACAGAGACCTGCAAATTATGTGAAGGAGAAAGATCACTGAGATCAGTGATCTCAGGTAGATCAGTGCCTAATATAATACCTCATATTTCTGTGGCTTTTGAGTGAAAAGACGACCGGGACAAATTTTAGCAGGGTGTTTTACAGAAATGGCAGATACAAACATATCAACAACCAAAACGAATGACAACCAAAGGGGAAAAAAAAGCTCAATTAGCTACTTTATGGAAAGACTGAGGAACAAATGCAACCCAGAAGAGAAGTTTTTCTGCTCTCCAGGGCCTTTGCATATTCCTGTTATTCCGCCTCCTGGCCTGTACAGCTTTGCTCAAAAACCTATTTGGAAAGCTTTTGGAAAAACATCAACATTAGTCTTTGTTTGAACCGCTGGAAAAAATGACCTTTCCTAAACATTTGGAAAGGCACAAGAGTGACTTAAAGAAACCCTTGGAAGCTGCCCTGGACTCAAGGCCCAGACAGACTTGTTTCCTCAGATGTAGCTGCAGTGCTTTAACATGTCCCTCCAAACTTTCACCCCACAGACTTGAGCATATTTAGCTTCCTGCTGAGCTGCTTGGCCCAATGGACTGGCTGGAATGGGCGGCGTGGGATGCCAGGGCCAGGCATCTCCTTCGGCCCTGGCGAGGACCAAGAGAAGTGCTGTGAGGCTGTGTGCAGCCCACGCAGGGTGAGTGGTTTGGCTGCCCCTGCCAAACCTTACAAACAGATGAGCTCATGCCAAGCAAAGTCCCTTCTGAAACAAGCAGGAAACCCAGAAACTGTCAGCTTTGTGACACATGCTTTGGAAAATCCCTTCCAGTGTTCCAGTCATCCCAGGCTCCATCCCAGACAAGCTGAGCAGCTGGCTGTGCCTCAGCCCAAGCTGCTGCTGCCAGCCCCATCTGTGGCAATGATGTGTCAGGGTAGAAACAAGATCTGTAGCTCCCTCCCTGCACTGGCTGCTGGGTCTTTGAGAGGACTGCAGGCACTAGAAACACCAGTGTCTGCAGGGGGTAAGAGCTGGTTTGTTTATTCCAATGCAATAATTACTGGGAAGAGAAGTCAAAAACAGGAGCTAGTAGCATGTGTACCACAGTGGGTTGCACAGACTGGGGTGTTCCCACTGCTCATGTTTGTCCTTTCCTCCATCTGCTCTCCTTTCTGCCTCTGCCAACTATTCTACAGCTCCCTAGGCCCTTCCCACTCCCTCCAGCAACGTCCAAGCTCTTGGTGTTACCGGCACCAGGAGCTGTGGTAGCAGCAGCAGGTGCCCCAGGGGTTCTGGCACCTTTGCTCTCTCTCCTCCTCTAACCCTGCCGCCTCGATGTCTCCTCTCACTCACTTTGCTCCAGGGCTGATTTTCAAATTTTTGGGCTTTGACTGTCAGGCAATGACCAGGCAAATGCATCCCATATCAAAAGGCTCCAGCTGTGCTGGGCGAGTGGCCGCACTGCAGGACTGAGGGGGCTGAGCACAGCACGCTTGCCAGGCTGCAGCCACAGAGTGACCTTCATGTGGTGGCTCAGGGACAGCTGCCCCCACTGTATGAGACTACTTGTCGTAGAGGAGCAGTCACCCTTGGTCAGACCAAATGTCCCATCTGACCCCACAGCTTGTCCCTACCAGCCGCAGATGCCATGGAAGGAGGGTGAGGACAGGCTGAACCCACTGTAGCACCTTCCCAACCTCTCCTCTCTGGGGATCCAAGGGACCTCCTGGGCCAGAGTTAGTGTCTCTGTAGGCAATAGAGTTTAAATTATTTTCCTTCCATGACTTTTTCCTGCCAGGTTTTGAAGCTGTGGCTGGCACTGACAGGCTCCCGTGGCAGAGCCCCACTGTGTA
The DNA here is from genome assembly GCA_013399875.1 of Gymnorhina tibicen. NCBI lineage: Eukaryota > Metazoa > Chordata > Aves > Passeriformes > Artamidae > Gymnorhina > Gymnorhina tibicen. Next base: position 1,564,938 of record VXAZ01009933.1, read on the forward strand.
ATGACATGTGGTGTGAAACCACCTCTCTGTTTTGAAGCTGCTGCCTCCTGCTTTTGCTTCATGCCTCCGAGGTGTTGGCTGGGAAAAGGCAATGGATGGCCATGGCCTATTTGCTGTCCCCAGGCCTCTTCTATCACCTTTTTGGCTGAAAAACACTCCCTTTTCCCTGCTATTGCAACTGCTCTACACCTTCAACTAGGAACTGGCTGTCTGGGGCAGGCTGTCGCACTCGGCTGTGGGGCAGAGGCTGAGAGCCCGTTCCTGGCCCAGGCTGGCACCTGGAGCTGCACACAGTGAGCCACCAGTGCTGGACGGCCACACAGCCATGCTGGCCACAGCGCCAGGCCAGGGACAACGCTCACACCTCATCCCAAAGCCCTTTGTGCAGCCCCTGTCAGTGCTGTGATGCCTTTATTTTTCAGTGCCCTTTTCTTCTCCATACAGCCAGTAACTTAGAAGCACACAAGATATTTTTAGACTTAACTTAGAAGTGCTTCAGGTCTGCAATTGTGTGACTCAGCTGCCAGTGCTGTTTACTTTAGTTTTACAATCAAACTGGGCAATTACAGCCCTGAACAGCTACTTAGAGACTGCATTTCCTTGTCATGCTGTCAGAGCTTGCACGAAGCGCTGTCTGTAAAGCACTTTGCACACCCAAGTATGTGTCTGAAGGTTTTCTAAAGCAGGTGGAGAATAAAGCCCTGGGCTGTCACACCTCTTTGCTCTGTCTGCTTGTAAAACCACCTTCCTGTGCCCTTTGTAGCACCGTCTCATTGCCAGAGGATCCAGCACGCTCTGCTGGGGATGCTCCCCAAGATGACAGCTCGCGAAGGATTGCTGCAGGATTTGGGTCACGGCTGGAGCGTGAGGTGGCATTTTCTCCCTGATGAAAAGTCTCTCTCACAGCTTTTTCCTTTCAGAGGAAGAAATCTTTGCAGCTCACAGAGCCATTTGTACCGGTTTAATGATGCTCAAGACATTTATCCTGGGGGACAGTTCTGCCTGAGCTCCCTGTTTACTTCAAACCCACTTATTTATAACAACCTTTCCTCCAGTTCTTGAATCCTTCACCTGCATGAACATCTCCTCTAGATCATCTTTATTGAATACAGTTAAGTGTAGCTCATGGGGTTATTGAATTACAGGCATGAACTTAGCAAAATGAGATAAATCACTCACAATATTAGCCTCTCTATTAAACACATCTCACCCGGAGGCATTTTTCCATAAAACAGCTACTATATATCAAGCATTTGAATATTTGAAGCAGCTAAGGCGGGCTTCTCCCAGCAAGAAGGCACACAACGGGAATGTAGCAGCCCTCTTTGAAGGATGTTTTACTGCCTAAAATATTTATTAGAAATAGCACCCTCTCTGTGAGGCTTGAACAGTAAGAGCCTGAGAGCTGCATTTGCTGTGATTCTTATCAGATTCTCTTCCATGCACCATGGTACTAGGTGGAGATGAGTGCTGGCCACCACCCAGCCCTGACACCCACCTCCGCCCAGCCCCTGGCACAGCAGGGACAGTGCCCTCCCTGGGCTCACTCCCCAGTGTGCCCCTGCCAGGCATCAGCAAATCACCAGCTCAAGAGGGACATTCTGTCTTCTTCGAGAGAGTGGAGCTTGATTGGGCAGGAGCAGCACCAGGAAATGTTGATGCCATCTGGGAATGGAAAGGGGACTCGGTTGCAGGCTCAGCCCCTGGCATGGAGGGTGAGCAGCAGGTCCTGGTACTGCCCAGCCCCAAACCACACCACTGCTCACCTGCCCTGCAGCACCCTCACATTCATGCCCCTCCAAAGTATCTCCAGAACACTGGTTTGCTTTTCTCTCTTGGTAGCTTTCATTCTGGTACACCTTCTATCTTCTCTTACCGTGGCCTCAGCTTTGGTATTTTCACAGTCCATGACATATCCACATATATCCTTCCCGGCTTTGTGGTTTGACATGTCTCGGAGTTTTGGGGGATTTTTTTCCCCTCCCTGTCTGACTTGGAAGCCTGAGGGGGTGTGGTGATGGTTTATTTGGGAGATCCTGAACCCCAACAGCATCTGCTCCAAGCCATTGATGCTGTAAGATTTTCAGATCAAAAGATTGACTGACATACCAAGAAGGGAAAAAAAAATATATACATATATACAATAATCTGCCCTGATACATCACCATGAAGATCAGCAAACTCTCAGGACAGGCCATACTCTGCATCATTGCTCCTTATGCACAGGATTTTGTTCTGAATAGCTCTTGGATATTGACTAATATTTTATAAATAATTAGCATAATCAATATTTAAATTCCTGGCATTATTAAGAATTACACAAGGTATGTTAAGGGTCAGCAAAGGTGTACTTGTAACCTTGTGGACCATGAACTACCCTGTTTAAATACTACTGTTTAAGGTGCTGCTCTTGCGGAAAGTAATTTTTACAATCAATTAATTAGGATTCCAGCCAGTGAAAATGGTGTTCAGTGTGGATGTTTAACTCTTTTCTCTGGAAATGCCTTTAGTTAAGGAATAAACTGCAGATTCAGTAACAGTGATGATACCTCGATATTCCAGTGTCCTCTGGGGAGGACATTGGAGCTTTTCTGCCCCATTTTGCAACGTTCTGTAAAAAACCGCAGTGGAAACAAAAGCTGCATCACCCCTTCTCCTGCCCGTGCCCTGCACCCTTCAGGACCCCCCTCAAACGCACTGAGCCCCAGGAGCAGCACTTGTGGCTGCAGCACCCCTGGGCCATGCTCAGTGGGATCAGTTACCGCCTGTGGGCACAACGTGCTGGAACCAAACCAGGGGGGAACTCCCCCTTTCATGGCCTTTTGTTCCAAATGCAGGTTTGTTACACCCAATTTGTCTTCCACACCCAGATTCCAGTTTGGCTTCTCTTCGTTCCTTTGAGGTATGCGCATGTTGCTGGTTTATGGACACTGCATGGTGCACCACAGGTTACTCCATTAAAACACAAACCTCTGGGATACCATTCCTTCTTGTTCCAGTGAACTGGATTTCATACTTTTTATTCTCTGTTAAAAAAACCCCAACAGAAAGACAAGTATGACAGACAAGCTTTCATGATAATGTTTTATGCTGATCCATTTTCCCTGCCTTCTTTCCTGGTGGAAGCTAAAATCACTCTTAGAGCCATCTCCCATTCTAACATTTGAACCAAAATGACCCATCTCCTGGATCTGCAGCACGTGGTTCATTAGAGCAGTGGTTTGGCACCTGTGTCACCAACTTCCCCCATGACTGTGCTCACTGTTCACACACTTGGGGTGCTGCACTCATTCATATTTCGTGGGCAAGGGCACAGCAATAAATCCCCCGGGGGCTGGAAACAGGATTGCAGATCCCAGCAGACACTTGAAGCGCTGCAAGGAACCAGGTGCTGTGTAATGCAGCTTCAGGCCGTGAACTGGACTCCCCCTTCAGCCCATTAGATCTGCCTTAGAGCGCCCACACGCTCGGCAACTTTTCCGTCGGAGAAAACGAGGTTTTCCAGCAGATTGTCCCTTCTGACAGTGGGTCCCCACAGCATCTCGAGCCATGCATGTCCTGCTGAGCCCCAGGGTGCCGGCCAGCCAGCCTGACTGACCAGCACCTCACTGCCCGCAGCCACCACCTCCCTCCTCCCCTCAGACCCACCCAGCACTGCCTGAGCCTCCTGGGGAGCTGGAGAAGCGTGTGATTGCAAATGACAGGCTCACCTCTTCACCCACGGAGCAGGAGCAAGGGCTGGATGAGATCTGATCAAGCAGCTGCTCATCAGCCCCGGGCATCATCTGCCCATCACTCAGAAGGCACAGGCTGCTCTGTATCAGAAGTCCCCGCAGGGCTCTCCCAGCAAGGCCTCCAAAGACACTGAGGGGATTTTCAAACCAGCTGGTGTTGTCTGGCGTGTTAAGTAAACTGCACAGCTGTATTACATACCCGCATGGCTGGTGGGAGTAGAACATATTTTAGGAGTCTGTATTGGGATTTCCTGGGCTGGGACATCATACTCCTTTCACCTTTTCTTGATCTGAAGGCAAGGTGGGGCAGAGAGCCAGAGCAAAACCTGTGCCTGTGCAGAGCAAAACCTGAAGCCTGTGCAGAGGACATCAGGAGTGCCCAAGCTGCGTATGAGCTGTCTGCACTGAGCTGAGCATACCCCAAAGCACAACTGCCCCCTCCCCAGTGATCATTGCTGGCATCCAAAATGCAGGATTTGTCCCCAGAGAATCCTTCTCCACAGTTTGCTGGGTACTCCATATTCTGATCCACAGGAGCACATAGCTGAAGCAGGTGTGAAGAATGCCAAACAATATATCCTACTGTCTCCCCTACCCAGGGCATGAAGTCACTAACGAGGAGCTTGGAAGCTTCAGAGGTCCCTAAGTATACTTGAGAAACACTATAAACAGCAACAGAATTTTAAAAGCTGATCAGTGAGAGCAGCTCTTAGCACACCTGGCCAGCATCTTGTGGGAAGACTGGCCAAATACTAAAGGCAACTCTGCATAAACAATGGTAGGACATGGTCAAATTTTGGCACAGTGGATCAGAGAAGGAAGGCGCTCCCATGCAAGACAGGTGCTCTTTACACCTCAGGGCAAGACAATCCCTCTTGGCCTTCTCACAGAGTGCCTTTGGGACAGGTGTCACCATGGGCCTTCCATAAGCATCTGCTCAAGGGCTTTCCACCTTTATCTCAGCACTCCTGTAAGCAGTGTCCGTACACAAATCCCTGCTTCATCTCCCTCCCTCAGCCAGCTGCATCCTGTATGTACCTACCGGGCTGTCAGAGAGACCGCTGCTCTTCGCACACCGCAGGTGACACACTGTACAAATTCAAAGCTCCCACAAACTTTAAACAAAGGCTTGCTCCAAGGATATGGCAGCCTTCCCACATCCCTGGCTGAGCAGATGGAAACACTTCCCAAAGGCCATGCCGTAAAGGCTGTCCTTGGTGTTTCTGTGGGCTCAGGGCTATGTGCCAAGATGTGCTGAGCAGCTTAAATAACAAGCACTCCTTCACTAGCCCTTTCACCTCCTCCCCTAGCTCAGGGGACTACCCAGTCCACCTATGTAGGACCAGAAACACAAAGGGATAGTTAAAACTCAGGGATAATTAAACTCCTTGAGAGCCAAGGAAAGGCACCCTAATCCTGGCAGGCTGAAAAGTACTTTTCAACATCTTGCGACATGGGAGTTTTCAGAGCAGTGATGGAGCTCATCCAGATTCCCATCCTGGGCTGGAGCTGGAGTGCAGCACCCCAGGGCAATGGCTTCATTAACATCAGTGCCAGTGCCCAGCTCTCCAGCACAGGATCCCTGCAAGTACAGACAGTCCTCTGGAGACAGCTCCTGCCATCACCGAAGCCAACCATCAAGATAAAGCCTGCCTGAAATCCTCAAGGAGAGGAACTTATCACAAGAGACCAGGTGGTAACAGCAGCAGCTTTGTTTCTGTTTTGCTTTCAAAGGGTAAGCACCTTTTTCTCTCTCTATCCGACTGCTGGAGCACAGTTTGTACATCCCATCATTCAGACGTCTGACAAATTATTTCACAGAGTGTTCTTTATCCATAGCTGTGACAAGCAAATTACACTGAATTAGGCTCATCTACCTTGGTCTCCAGGGACACTGGATATTAAACTGTCTCAGAACTGGCAGCCTGAAGCACTGTCACCACTTAGCCTGAAGGAAGATGCTGGGATGGCTGTCCTACCCAACAAAAAAAGGCTGCTCTGTTCAGGGGAGAAACTAAAATAGGGTCTAGGGAGCACCACATTACTCATTCCTTCTGCAGAAATGAGGCTCATCTTAACCATGGCAACAATATTTACTCCAAATGGCAGGTCTGCAACTTCCCCACTGGCTCCAAGGCACTCCATGCCTTTCCTTCTGGATACACAGTAAGTCCTATGAGAACCTGCAGGCTCCATTACCCCACTTGGTGGCAGCCAAACTGCCTAACCCTGCCCATAAAATCATCAACAGCCACCACACAGGAAAGGCAGAGATCACAGCTTGCCTTTCAGTGAAGCCAGAAGTCCTTGCCCAGCAGTGGCTTCAGAATGAAGGACTCATAGAATATCCTGAGTTGGAAGGAATCACAGGGATCATCAAAGTGCAACTCCTGGCCCTGTACAGGACAACCCCAAAAATCACACCACATGACTGAGAGCATTATCTAAGTGCTTGAACTCTGGCAGGCTTGGTGCTATGGCCAGTTCCCTGGGGAGCCTGTTCCACTGTCCAGCCACCCTCAGGGTGAAAAACCTCTTCCTAATTTCCAGTCTAAACCTCCCCTGACAAGAAAGGTAGAAGAAAACCTGAACACTGGCCTAGCCCTCAGCTGGGCTTTGCTTGGGCACCGCCATGGGCAACTCAGTGAGTGCACTGAGTATTTTCCTATTTATATATACACACCCAGGAAAGAACAGGACAGAACCACTCTTCTGGTTCTTCCCTCCAGGAAGATGGGACTGCTCCTCCCACCACTAATGCTGAAACCCTCTTCAAAAGGGATCAGTGCAAAAATTATTTATTTCTTCTTAAAGCAGCTGGGTCTTTATTTGGTGTGATAAATGCAGAGCTGCCACAGGCCAGGCTTGCCAGAAGTGCCAAGGTTAAGGTGCAATAGCACATTTATCCTCACAATCAAGTTAAGCTTGTAGCCCATTTTTAACATAAGCCTACTCCAGCAAAACAATTTGTCCTTTAATCACAGCAACAAAGGCTCCCAGACTCCAGCTATTTTAAATGAACTCAGATAGGTCCAGATAATTGTTGGTGAATAAGGAAAAGCTTTGAAGTTCTTGAATCCAGTAACAAAAGCTGAGCCATGCGAGGAAAGAGGCACGGCTTGCACACTGGCTGCTGCTGCCATCACCTCATGGGAATTTGTAACTCTTCTATTAAACCCTTCTCAAAGGTGCTTTCTTCTTCCTCCCCTCTGTAACCCTCATGTAGAAGCCCCATCAAGAGCATAACAACAGGATTAATGTATTTTTATACAGTTCAGGAAAGTAATTTAGAGCCTTGCCCTGCCCTCACTATTCCTAAAGCCAGTATTAAAAAGCTTATTTGATGCAGAAGATCCCTTATAATTATCATTAATATGATGTGATTGACCTTACCAGGTTATACCAAGCATTGAAAAACTTTTTCTTTCCAAAGTCCTAGAGAAAAAAACCTCAAGTACCTCCTAACAAATGACCAGCTGAGACATCAGTACAAGTCAAATATTAAGATGTGACTCCCCTGTTAGATGTTTGTTGATGTAATCTGCAATACATCTACTAAAAATGAGAATATGAGTGAATGAAATTGAGAGTAGCAAGCTATTCAAAACTAAATGCACAATATAATTTAGTTTTATTGTAATGAGTTGATAAGCTGCATCTTAATCTCAAATATATTCTTAATAAGAAAATTAAATTCAAGCATAAACTAATGGCAAGAGCACCTTTTGTCAAATGGATGTATTTCCTTTTGCAAAAATGAAATTAAAGCAAGCCTGCTACTTTTCAACTGGAGACATCACAATATAGTGGTATCAAATAAAGTCTGCTTTCACATGAATAATGTTCTCTATTATGCATTAATATGAATATGCATCAATAGGAAACAAAAATCTAGGCCAATAGCAATTTAGCAAAAAAAAAAAGTTACTCTTGGCACCATGTGAGTACCTGGGAACAGTGTGGAGATACTGAACAGGCAAGCTGAAAGCCTATATATAAATTAAGGATAAAAACTAAAAATGCTTTCACTTGAAAAGCAAACCATGAAGTTTAAGGCACTCCCACATGTATAGTCATTTGTTCCAGAAACCAAGGAAAGACAGATTTTGACACCTGTTATGTCAAAATTAAGAGGGCATCATACAGTATCATAAAAGCATAAATTCTGCACTCAGAGTTTCTTCTTTAGTTTAAAGTCTCCTGAATACTTGAACCTGTACTCCATCCACTCAGGTAGTTTTATCTTCACCTCAAACATGGTTTGCCTTTCAGGCTGGCTAACAATTTGGTTTTTGTTTCGCTCCCCCACTGGCATCTCAGTGCATCTGGATGAGTCACACCAGTTGATATTCACACTACATGAAGTACCTGCAGAAGAAAATCCTGCACGTATTGCATATATTCATGTTAAAATCATGGTGTGGTATTACCTACCAAAATAAGAATGAGCTACAGAAACCTCAGAAGAACTATCCAGAAAGGAATGCCTCTGGATTGTGTACATGAAAAGGATCTGTCTGATCTAGGGAATGTCGCTAGCAATAAACCCACTTTTAGAGTATCTCCAGGTGATCAGCTACTTGTACAGAACAAGAGTAATGACATTTTTTTCTGCTGTTTAAAAGAAAAATTATCCTTCTCACCATTTAATGGAAGCCTGCCTTGCAAGAAAAATTCCCGTTGGATAACATTTCTCAGGACACAACCTGATATAGAGGTATGGATGGGGGAGCAGGGTGTTTTCACAGATAAAAAGGAATACAGGCAAAGGTCATATGCAGATTTATGAAAAATAAATTTATTACATAACACCTTGTTTTAACAATGTTTGATTTTTTTTACTCAGAATACTTGTGTCATTCATGTAAAATAGTTTGATACAGTACATTGTATGTAAGTTTTTCCTCATAAATTCTAAGGCTCTCCTAACACCTTGTTCCTCTGCAGTAGGAATGGCACCCCTAAACAACGTGCGAACATTAAAAAAAAAAAAAATTTAACTGAACAAAATTTAAAGTCCACTACACCAAGCTGGTTCTCAAAAATCATGACAAAATATCTGAATGGATGCCGCACCTTTTTAGGAAATATCATTCATGCTTTTTTAATCCCAAAGCATGCTCACAAATCATTAACACCAACAGGAAAAAAATAAAACACTGTCTATGACAATCATGTTAGTTTGTTTGCTGAACCAAACATGTTTATATCAATGACAACATACTTATTTTACTATCAAATAGCAGCTTTAATACCAGTCAAGTCATAGATTCCAGAACAAAAACAAAAACTTATGTTGGAAATAAATCTTTGGGACGTTTGTAATTGCTGGGAAAAAATGCAAACGCTTTCATGTTCTTAAAAAAATCTCATCGTAGCAATCGTGTCGGTCATAAAACATTGATCTAGGTGGAAAATGAACCAACCCACAAAAGTCACTAAAAATAAACGTCTATCAAAACTGTCTGAGAGTTACGGTTAGTTTGCTTTTTTGCCATGGTAACATATACTGTATGCTTCAAGTACCAGTTCAAAGATGTCGTGTACTATTGGTCAGATAAAGTTGTTACATCAAGAGAATTCACCACATACGACAACAAAAATGCTTGCCCCTAGCACATTTCACAGCTTCAACTGCTACAGACTGTCACTGAAAAAAATGCATCGGTCAGTCTGAACCATGTCAAGTAAACTACAGAAGTAGCATATCCACAACACAAACTGTGCTAGCACTTTCTTTTCAAGTCTAACCCCAAAACCAGGTACAACGTGGGAGCCCCCACTCGGCCCTGCAGCAGGGGGTGGGTCGTGGCGGTCGGACAGGTGGGAGGTGTGGTTGTACAGTACATTCTCTGGCCCAAGGCGGGCTCCTGGCACGCAGCCGCGCGGCCGGTCCTGCAGCATTAGCGACGGCGCGTCGACGGCGCCGGGTGCAGCTCAGTACCGGTGTGTCTGGTGCGAGTACTGCGGCGGCTGCTGGGAGGTAGCTGAGTATCCCATGCTGCTCTGTGGCTGCGATGTGCTTGGTCCGGGGTTGGGGTAGGCAGCATGGGGGTTGGAACGCTGCAGGGGGGAAAGCACAGACGCACAACCCTTCGTAACACGGACATCGCAAGACAATTTCACCTACAGACTCGTTTCTTCACGAGGCACCCAGCACACACAGTCTCAAAGCAGCCGCGCTTCCGGGTTTCGTTTCACTTACTCTGATTACAGCAGGTAACAGGCATCAGGAACACCAGATTAGAAAGTGACAGCCTTCTGTTATCCATCCTAATGGCCTCCTATGAATCTTCACCCACCACAGTCAAACCTCCAGCCAACCCTCCAGATGGCTGCTGTGCAGCTGCACGTGACACTGGGCTACCACCACTCACAGCAGTGGTCTTCTCCACTTGCTCCCTTCTCCTACCAGGAAGGTAGGTTGGGGTAGAGATCCGGACGAGGCATCTTACTGCTGATGAGTCACTCTGCCTTATCCTGGACATTTTTCACACGTATACTTGCCACCCTTTTATGTGACCTAGGAGTACAGGCTGAGAGCACTGTGACTGGGCTAAGGTGTCATTTATCAGCAGCCTTAAAATACTTGAAGAAGAGTTTAAAGACAACAGCAACATGTTCCTCAGTGGAACCAAATATTTCAGGGAAATACGTCCTTAGACTGTGGCTTGGGAAGTTCAGGTGGGACACTGGAGGAGGGACCACTAAGGGACCAGTACAGCACGGGAAGAATCTGCCCATAGAGTCTGTGAGGTCTCTATCTATGAAGGTTTTTAGGACTCAGCTGAACAAAGCCATGCTAACCTGAGTGAGTCAGAAGTAGCAACAGCCCTGCTCCAAGTGGGAGACTGAGCTAGATGGTTTCGAGAGGCCCCTTTCAACCAGCACTCTCACAATTATTTACTGAGTGAAGCATTCGTCACTGCAAGAAGCTCTCAGCAAACCAGCAACTGCCTACTTCAATTTTAACCTGGAAGTTATTATTTACTGATCATGTGTTATAAAGGAAAGAAGGACTGCCTATAGGATTTGCAATCTAAGTATCTGACCACTTAGTAGCATCCAACCTTTCATTAAATTAACACAATTTCAGTACATTACTGTGCTGGTTTACATTCCTGTTGAGGCTTACGTGCCCTCACAAACTTTGCAGTATTTAGAAACTGTGTAGCTTCTGAATTATTGACATCACAGGACATACTACATTTTTTAGGAAAAGCTGCTTCTGGAAACTTCTCTAAAGTGACTATTCCAGGACTAGGGTATTGCTACTGAGACCTGAATAGGAAGAAGTGTGGTGAACCAACACCCTGAGAAAGTAAAATATGAAATCACAACATAAAACAAAAAAAGCCATTTTTTTCTTGCTGTACAGCATTTAGAACAGAAGCTATACCCAGGATGCTGACATGATGGCAGAAATAAAAAAGGCATACTCTGCTGTTAACACACGCTCACAAGACTGAGCTAACACCTCTAGAGAAAAAGGAGAGAAATGGCTGGACCAGCACTTAATGTCAGTGGGAACAAAGCAGCACTGCTGAATGGCACCATTAGCACAGTGACTGAACCCTGTGACATTTGCCTTCAGCCCTCAGAGAAGAACTAAGTCACTCATCAACAGAAGGGTCACACCTCTGCGTCACCCTTCTCCATGTTACAAACACAGGATGTACTTCAGAGGGCAAAAATCTTCAATGTTGGTTTCGCCCATGTGTGGCTCCTGTATGTAGGACACCATCACAAGTTTAATCATTGAAAACTGACCATTCATGTCAGTTGTAAAACACTCCCTGCATCCTGACTTCTAAAACAGATCTTATTTTAAGACAGAGGCAATGAAAAATCAGTTTCTTTCATGACACCCAGAGCAACAAATGGCTTTTGTTTAAGAACAAAAGTAAATATCCAATCCTTTTTAAATATCATTAAGCACCCAGAGGGTTATCACAAGCAAAAGCTCAGAGTAGTGGAATTGCTCCAGCCTGTTTAATCACATTGCCTTTGGGAGTGTCACATTGCAGATTTAAACAAGGAGGCAAGGAAGTCTGTGTGCCATGTGTGTACTATTTTTATGCATGGCAGAAAAGGATACAAGGTCAATGTGCTCTGCAGAGAGTAATTTGACTTCTGAGTGAATGTAGAAACTGTCTTAGTGTGCCTTGCCCAGGAGATGGCAATCCTTCTTCACAAGCTTTATATGGAGAATTCAAGCAAATCAAATGAAGAACAAAGGAACAGGTGTTTGATTAAAACAGGGCTGTATTGTAATGTTTGTTTGCCATCTCCTCAAGTTGCTGGATCAGAAGCAAAAAATGTGAGCAATTTTTTTCAGGGAGACCTGAAACCATCAGTAGGAAACTCTTAACTGCTTTTGTTCTAGTGCTAGCAAGTTCAGGTCTCCTCTCTTCGATTATCATGTTTTCCAGACACCTTAATCAGAACAAATCTACCGACTGCCTCTTTACAAGGCTAGGGGGAAGAAGATCTATTTTTTTTGAAAACCAGGTATTTCCCCTCCTAGAGAGACAGCAAAAAGATTGGTCAGAAGTTGTCAAGTTACCAGTAAGAGCTCCTGTGACAGAAAAGCAGCAGTTACCATTATCTTAAGGGAGAAGTATTCTGAAATTATGTTTGTCAACAAGGGCTGCCCCCAGCTGTAATCCCAGGATGGATATCTGAGAGTACAAAAATTTTGATGAGCGTGAGCTGAAAACAAACCAATGCCAACTCCAGCCGAGCAACTTGAATCCTCTGACTTGTCAGCCAGCAAACCTCAGCTCTGGCTCACAGAACTAGGAGCTGAAGTTTGTTCAAAATGCCATGATGCAGCAGCAAAATGAGGTGAAGGGCATGCAAATAGGGCATGCAAATGGGGCTCCTGACACAGTACACACAACCTCTGCATCAACCTGCTTAGATGTGTGACTCCACCCGAGGGCAAGATTAAGAAAGTTACAGCTGCCTTTGCCTTCTGCTCTGTGTGTGTGTTTTTAAGAAGCGGTAGAAAGAGCCAATTAAAAGGCCAAAACAGCAATCGACTGCAGCTTGCCAAACTGAAAGGGATGGAACTCCTCTAAGAGTGCTTGAGATGGGTAATCCTACTAAAAGAAAGATGACATTTATACTTAGAGGCACCCTACCCTGCTGAACTGTAGTTAAGGCTCACCACTGTCTCAAACAGCTCTAAAAACTTATATTGCTCAAGGAGAATGACTTGCAAACTGATGTGTTATTGATGTCCAGGGATAAACTGAACAAAGGCACTTGGGAACTATATGAAGGGTCTCACAATAAAGCTCCTGAAAATGATCTTATTTTACATTTTCATAGTACTTTCAAGTTTTGGCCAATGCTGAGAGTACACAGATTTAGGTAAGGACGAATGTAATGCCCCCAAGCAGCTTCTGAAGCTATCTGGTACTCTCAGGAACAAACTCTGAAATGCAAGATTTCAAAGCCCACTGGTGGTTCAGGGAGAAGCCGTATCAAACTGAAAGGCAAGTTGACAGCAGCAGCTTTACTGACTCCGTTTTTTAACCCTCCCTATGTTTTGCTACAGAATATAAGCCCAGCTAAGTGAGCTTCCATTATCAGGGTCTCACATTTAGATATTAATCTTTAAATTAAATGAAAACATTGCCAGTAGTTTCCAACTTCCCCATCTTTTGATTTCATCCAAGACTGACTGCCAACTGGCTGCCTCTACTGTGCATTCCACGTGAAACAGTATGCAATAGTTCCTGCAGGCTAACATTTCCAGCAGCATGCCTCCTCTTGAAATCTTCTATTCCCTAGGCTTCCAAAAATCTGCCATTCTCTAAGTGCTCCTGTGAATCATTTGAAGTCTTCACTGCTCCTTTTTTGTAATTTCTTAGCTTGTATTAACTAAAGGTTCTGTCCCTCTCTTCTCCCCAGTCTCCAGTTGTAGCCTCATCCAAACCCAAAAAACTCAGGTACCATTCCCTCGGATGACTAAGATATTCTTATACCCCAGGCTCTGATTTTTTAATGTCTGACCACAAGTGCAAATTGGAAGGAAGGCCAGAAGACATTTTTCATGTTTTCCTCACGTTTTTTTTTCCCCAACGTGCCTCCTCTTCTTCCTCACTCACTGACTGCCCCCACCTCATCTGTCTTCAGATCTGCAATATTTGGCTTACTCAACCTGGAATTTCCCTTGGTCTTCAAAATAAAGATTATGACACCATAATTTATTTGTCATCCAAAATACTGTTTCCACACACATTTACCCAACTAAAACACATTTTCAGATTCTTATTTCACAGCTTTTTTACTGCAACATCCTCTGCCTCCTACCATTACAGGCTTGTTCAAGCAAGAAATGGTGTCTTTAGGTGATAGAGAGCACAGCGTAACAGGCCCCTGGTCCATAACCATTAGCGTTCCCTAATATGAAGGTAATAATTAGTAACTCTAATAATGTCTCATCTTAATTTCCTACTGCTAACCTAAAGAGCATCAAGATATCAACAAACCATCAACTAAATGAATCTGAAAAAAAATTCAAAAGATGCCAAGAAGTAACGGTTAATACAGTGACATTTACAAAATTACTTTTTCAGTCTGAAGAAACACTGCTCTAAACATAAAAAAGCAAATACACAGTATGTGAATAAAACAAAATACCTGATAGTCTGAGGTCATAATAAGTCCACCTGAGGTAGTGGTAGGAGGAACAACTCTCACTTTTTTCAGTGGGGGTCCCTGTGTGTGACTGTTGTCTTGGTTCCCTGGATGACCAGTTCCATTAGTATGGTTATTGCCCTGCTGCTGCTGCTGGTTCTTCTCAATTGTTTAAACACAAAGAAAAATTTCAACTCAAAAGCAGTACATGAAATAACACGAAATCAGGAAATAGTGTAAAAGCCAGTGAAACATGATAATACTGTTCTTCTAGTACTTACTTTGTCTCCTTTATCATCTGGTTCTTCTTCTGTTAAAAATTCTCGTTTTGGGTAAGGGATTTGACAACCTGCAAAAACACTGTCCCCCAAAAGAGTCTATTTATCACTGTATTAGAACAGAAGGGTTAGACCTGTAAGATTCACACTTCACCCATGCTAGTTTCAAGTTGCCTGAGCCATCACTTAATACCTGTAACTAAGGGAGAAGTTTTCCCTGTCTGGCTATCACCGTATTCTAAGCTTAGTACAGACATATTCACATTTGATTTTAATGTTCACTTGACTCTTATACACTAACTTAAGCTCCCAATAATTTTTTTGTTGGTTAGAAAGGTACATCACATGTTAGGTATCTGCAAGGGCACAAAAGAGCTATCTCACTACAGCTGTTGTGCAATTCACAATCTCATGACTAACTAAAAGTATTCCAGGAAACTTCACTGACTGTTAATAAAACCACCTGGAAAAAAAGTTTAAAAAGTAACTAGAAATTTCACCTGTCAATTCATATCTCACAGTCTACATGGATTTACTACTGCTAGTGCAAGCTAATATTTACCCACCATCAGCAGAATGTATTTATAATAAAGTCTCTGTACACCTGTTAGAAATACTCTTTGTGTATTCACATTAAAATGTCGACCTAAATTTGAGAAAAAAGCCAAACACTATCCTAAAAGCAGTTTCTGCAACAGCCAATCATTCACATGACTTTAAATCACAGAGACAGGTCAGGAGATGCTATAAATAATCCAGTAGGTTTTAGTGAAATCATTTCATTTTTAATTAATTCCTTATAAGTATACATATTTTATAAATTCTTCCCTACATAAGGGTAGAGAATCACACACAGGATGTACTAATGCCTTCCCTAAAAGGGTGTACAGTCATGCCCCCTGGCTCGTCTTTTGGAAGAGGGGCTTAATTTTTAATGCAATCATTCATTGTCCATACATTTTCTCCCTTTTGTAAATCTGCCTGTGCAAACAAAAAAGAGGAGTGTCTACAGAAAATGGATTTAAGTTGTTAAGGATGACAGCACAGAGACACCGAGTTGACTTTCCCCACCCACTGAATTTACAACAAAGGCTAAGACAAAAATGTAAACTAATTAGAGACTGTCATCTGGCATTCTGGAGCAGAGAAGTGGACCTGCAGGCACTTAGCAGTTGTCTACCAAGATCTGTAGCATGCATAATCAACCTGTCAGTGAGTAACAAGATTAGTGCTGCAACTAATAGGATCAAAGTTCCATAACGCAAGAGATTAATAAAAATGCTACTTAATTTTAAAAAACCACGAATGGCATTTTAGTGGTTATAGCTTTCTTCGGTTGTTAGACAGTATTTAGCTCAATAATCACAAACATACTTAGGGCAGAGAGAAAGCACAGTTCTAAAGCATCTCTGAAGGCACTGATAGGTTAATAAACTGACCACTTACTCAGATGTGGGAAGAGGATCTTCCAAGAAGTAAGGATCCTGCATAGCCTGTTCTGAGGTAATTCTCTTTATTGGATCCATAGTGAGCAATTTCTGAAGCTAAAACAAACAAACAAAAACAAAACCCCCCCCTTTTACATTACCAAAACCATTTATAGAAACTTCACTGAATTCCTGAAAGACGATACAAACGTGTCTGAACTCAAAAGCCTAACCATAAATGGCAAAACCACATTCTTCTCTGCTGTTAAAATAGTAACTTCATTTCCTATCAAAGAACACCTATTTTCACTTGCAAAGCTCAGGACACTCAGTTCGAGTCACAAATGTTCTATCAAAAACATTCAGAAAGTTTCCACAATGTACTAACAACTTTAATCATAAAATAATTTGGGTTGGAAGGGCCCTTTCAAGGTCAGTTAGTCCAACCCCCTGCCATGGGAAGGGACGCCTTTAACTAGACCAGGTTGCTTAGAGCCCTGTCCAGCCTGACCTTGAACACTTACAATGAGGGGGCATCCAGAACTTTGTGCAACCTGTTCCAGTGCCTCACCACCCTCTGAATAAATAATTTCTTCCCAATATCCAATCTAAATCTACCTTCTTTTGATATAAAGCCATCATCTCTTGTTCTATCAAACAAAATGTTCCTCTCCAGCTTTCTTGGACACCCCCTTCCAAGTACTGAAAGGTGCTCTAAGGTCTCCTGGGAGTCTTCTCCAGGCTGAACAAACCCTGCTCTCTCAGCCTGTCTTCAGAGGAGAGGTGCTCCGGACTGCTAAGCACCCTTATGGCCCTCCTCTGGACACAGCACCCCAGGTGGGGTCTTGTGAACTAGGAATAGGAGACCATAATAAATTTACTTAGCTCTAGTGCTGAGTTGCAGTGATGCATTCTTAAACTACATGGGTTTTATTCAAAAAGTCTGGTGTACATGCATGTACTTCTCTCCAGCAGCTGTGAGCAATACAGCTGTGCTGGACAAGCAACATGAGACAGCCCTCAGATACTACACAGAAAAAGAGTGAGTTTTCATGTTTCACCAATACAACACAGTGTCCAAGGCAAAAGTACGCCACAACATATTGTCACAGACAATGCTCTTTAGAAGAAATGCTTCACTTTCAACCTGTAGTGGGGTTTTTTTAAATTGTGGATCTAACAAGAAACTACATATGTAAATAATATTAATTTACATTTCCTATTAATACTTTTTATAGGATTCATATATTCACCTTCTTAAAAAGATCCAGTGTCATGATCTAACTCTGAACTGGTCATCTCCTTTCACTAGCTATTAAGTGAACATTCATAACCACAATGCAAGTCTCCACACTCAAATGCTGAGGTTAAGAAAGTACATTTCCCTCCCCAGCCTTCAGTTTTGACGGCAAGGTTAAGAACATGATAACTAAGAATTACCACCATGAATCCAGTTTTGTTTTTCACATCATCCACAAGAACTCACAGTAAGTTATTTCAGCTCTCTGAGTCTACATGAAGTTTTTATAGAATAGCATGTTGAACAAGCCAACTCTTACTCTCTCAAAAAGCAATCCCAGGAGCCAGGAAAGGAAAAGGCAAAACATGAGAAAGAACTGCCAATACACTGAAAAACACAAATAAAAAGCACTGCAAAATTCTAGCATCATTTCTGGTGATTGGATTATAGAGCTGTCCATCACATGCTGACAAGACTTAGTCATGATCAGCCATACAAAACAGAAACCACAAAAAAAATTTAATGATTGTGCAACCATTGTCCACCCAGGGGATCAAAACTTTGGTTCTGCTCCCTTGTTCAGATGCCACACAGAAGCGAACCTTCCACTTATTATTACAAATATTTTCTATTTTAAAAACTGTCTGATGTAAAGATCACCTGGCTAAATGACACAAGAAAAATGCAGTAAACATCATACATCAGCAATGAATGGGACAATCACTACAGTTCATACGAACCAATGTAACCACATGGAAGATCAAGAATCACTAAATTAACCAGAAACAGCAGCTGTTTACCATTCTCTAGAGCATAAGTAAATGGGGGAAAAAAAATCAAGAATGGGGAAGTGGAAAAACTGTAAGCTGCATAAGCAGGAAGGAGCCAAAGTTTTCTTAAGTTAACACAAGTTCTGCATGTGAAAAGGGACCATGTACATGAATGTCTGTAAAGAGGAGAAAAAAACCTGGTTCATTTAAGTTGGGAAATCAAAACATTCTATTTTTGACACTGACAACAATCTTTGGATTTACATATTTTAAGACAGTAGATTATAAACAGCTTTTTAATCTGTTCTGACGCAGAGAGTAAAAGGAAAAGATACTTGTATCTTAATAGTTGTGAAAGGGTGAGATCTTGGAACACCTCTGGAAGAACTGGTACCAAGTAATTCACTGATCTTGTTCAGACTTTGCTGGAGAGGCCCAAGGCATTAATCTGCAGTTGAGCTTAGCCTCAAACAACAAGAGCAGAAACCTAAGGCACGTTCAAATTTTGGCAGCTCCTGAACAGTATTTTAAGACGTTATTCTGGAAAGCTCAGGTTTTTTAAATGGGATCCAGTGAACTGTTCTGACAGACAGCAGTTAGCAGAAAACTAAGGAAATTCTATTATAGCTAATGAACTTCACAGTACTTCTCTCACATTCAGATCTTTGGGAGGTACAGAAGAACACAGCTACATCTACACTACTGCATACCCTGACTGCTTTTTAGCTTCCTTGACATTGACTGACACCACCCAAATCGCACAAAGCTCCCTCTCTAGCCATCAGCTGTGTTGAGTGAAGATGGGTGAGGTACCAGTTGAGGAGTGTGCTCAGTCTGGGGTTCACGTTCAAACTCCCCTTCTGATCCTGTTGTTAAGCACTAACGGATATAACCAAGGATGGAAGCGTGGCAGTGCTCTGGTAAAGGACACCATTCCTTGACTCTGCATGTTAATCTAACCACTGCTTTTTGGTACAAACATGCTGAGCATGTTCACACAGTTACAATCCCCTGGTGCTACAGCAGAGAGAAGAGAAAATACTGCAGTAAGTGTTTTAAACTATTTTCATCTGACTATTTTGTGTCTAGTTTTGTTGCTCCATTGAAAACAATTTCTAATCTTGCAAGACAGAACACATGAGAAATTTCAGACTGGTTTGGACAGAGCATTCACAGCTTGTAAGAGAAGCTAGTTTGTTCAGAGAAAGTCTTATGGGCCTCTCTCAGAGGGGACTGGTTTCCTTGCTTACGTAAACATATCTACTATTTCACCAACTTCTAACTTCAGAGAGCAGAGACACTTCACAGTAAATGATGCACAAAAGTACAACTGCAATCGTTACCTGATTCAGCTGGTTGTACTTTTGGGTTTAATCTGAACCTTGAATATATGCTCTGTGTTAGACTGGTTGAAGTATAACTCATCTGCTTGGAAAACCCCATTCCAACCTGCTCAAGCAGTATGCGACAAGAAGAATATTGCATCAGATCTGGTCTGACTGAACGATAAGTTACAGAATTTATATGGAGGGAAGAGTACTGAACAGAAAAAAGCTGCTTAAAAACCCCTTGTGTCTGATCATCCAGGAAGGTACAGCTTCTGATAACCTGAGCAAAAGCCACGTGCCCCTCAGATGCCCAGGCCTCTCCACCATCTTCCCTTTTCTCCCATTTGTTCTTCTCACCTCCAAGATGAAAAATCATCTCCTTTTCCTCCCTCACTCCCATCCACCTCACAAATAATCTATTTACTTTATCATTCGAGCCTGAAAACATCAAGATAAGGAGGATGTCCATTCAGAGAGACTAGGCACCCTTAAATTCTTTCTTCTCCATACATAAATACATATATACGCTTTCTTGTAGCAACTTGAATGTTCTTTAAAACACAGACAAAAAGGCTCAGTACAGTAATTTCTGAAACAACACAAGACAAGCACTTCCAGGGCTGAGCAACTGCATTCCATTAACTGGAGTTGTCATAAAAACTGTTATACATTCTAGAAAGAAAATAATTGTTGTAAAGGTTCTACAAAGTATTCATAAGAAAGCTACAAAATATTAGTGAACTAGGAAGACATATTAAAATTTTCCAAACTACCATGTCCAAGTTTTAAGTTAATTTTCTTTTCAAGTTTGTAAGATGCAAACTTGTATCACATCATAGCATGGTTTGGGTTGGAGGTACACCTTAATGACTGTCTTGTTCCAACACCCCTGCAGCAGACAGGGGCACTTTCCAGGTTGGTCCAAGTCCCATCCAAACCGGTCTTAAAACACTTCCAGGGATGGGGCATCCAGAACACTTCTCTGTGCAACCTGTCTCAAGTGCCTCACTATCCTCACAGTCAAGAACTTCCTTCTAATATACAATCCAACCCTAGCTTCTTTCAGCTTAAATCCATTACCTCATGTCCTATCACTGCTTGCCCCTGCAAAAAGTTTCTACAAATGCTCCCTTTACATACTGAAAGTCTGCTCTAAGGTCTCTTCAAAAGCCTAAAAATGAATATGCAAAAAAAAAAAAAAAATCAGGCATGTAGGAATTTTTTTGAAGTAAAAAATAAGCTATTGAAAGTATGCAAAGCAGCAAAATGGCTAAGGGTTGCAGCAAAATTGTAACTATAACTACAGGCTAACATGACCTAAAGACAAAAACTTCAAAATTACTTGATACTGAAGCTAATCCAGTGAATGACACTCAATCATTTTATCAATGTGAGAAGATAAAGTGATTTTGCAATTTTCAGATTGCAGAGTATCAGTTATTCCTAACTTCATTTATAAAGTAAAGTTAGCTACAGTGGACTTGACACCAGCTCAACTCTTACTTCAAACACCTGTAACTTATACAACAGATTTGATTTTTCATGTATGCAGGAACTTACCAAGTGGAATGCCTTGCTATCTGGTTTAACTTTATGTTTTTCCATATATTTGATAAGGCTGCAGTTGGTATACCTAGGAAAGGAAACAAAAATTTTATTTCTAATATGCAAATCATTGATACTGCAAAGCTTTCTTAGTAGCCACAAAACATATTAGTAACAACAGTTTAGTCTCCCTGCAAATCCAGTAAGAAGGGAAAAACCACAACTACCAACATCAGAGATTGCTTAAAAATCAGAACTGCAGAAAGGGATGTTTCCCTCATATTCTTACAAAAGCACACGACATCCACACAAAAAGCACACTTTTAACCCACATGCAGACAGTAAACTATCAACTGGATTTAAACTGCCTGCTAGCACTTCTACTACTATACTGTTTGATTCTGTGTATTTCTCATGACAGTAAAGATAGAGATAAATACTAATCCCATCTGAATGCTCTCCTGCAACCTACAATCTGCTACGGAAAGTATTCATGAATTTACTTTTTTTGAAGAGAAGCTCAAAAAAAAGATTTCTAAATGGTTACAATATCATGGCAGATGCAAGAAATGTATGTAACTGTACAGCCCCAAATGCCTCAGCACAGAAGTCGGGCAACAGGGTGGCTTTTTAAGTACAGGTATTAAGACTGTGGCAATGTGACAGCAAAGCTGAAGGGTACTTTCTTCTTTAGTCTTCATAAGCTACCCTAGACACCACACCTGACAATTACACCCACTGTTTGCTGGAAATGGTGTAAGGTTACCAGACCCCTTTTATGCAGCTAATACAGAAAATCATTGCCAGCACCACAGATTTGGCAACAGCTGTGCTTTGACACACTGTCCTTTGCAAACTTCAGAGCTGTGTGGGGTCTTACTGGCATCACCTGTTTCACATCTGCTACCTTACCCTTTACAGGCTCTCTGGCTACTCTTCGGAGCCACATCACCTCAACAGGCCAAGTTCACCACTATGAAACAACGTTATTTTTCATTTTTCGCAATCTAACTCACAACGATTTCCTAGTCCTTGTTTGGCATCTACAGAGAAAACAACCTGCACTACAAGAAATTTAGATTAGGAAAGAAATATAAAATATGCTTTCTTAAGCAAGCTCAACTCAGACTTACGTGTTTCTCCGGAAATCTTTCATTAAGGTTGAATGTTCAGGCATCTTTTTTATGTCTTCCCAGTCTTTATCTGCAAAGCAGTATTAATTATTTTTTTCCCTTTCTCTCCGAGTAAAACAAAGCATTTCCAAGTATCTCCACCACAGACTTGATTTTTATTCTTTTTTAATTCTGCTTCTCTAACCTTGCAGTTACTTATGTCTTTGTACTCCTTGGCTCCTACTCCTTCATCACCTCTTCACAATAAATCATACCAGCACCAAAGAGGTTCCAGCTGTGTGCTGATTAACTCAAGAACTTGAAAAAACAGATGCCAGTTATAGTGCCCACTAAACAACGCTGAAGAAAAACACATCAGGCCTTGTGCTTGAACCCTTCAGGACCGTTATTTAATTTATTTAGATACAGCTGTGATCTCAGGACAGGAGTACATAAGACTCCAGCAAACCCTGTCTCCTTCTAAGGGATTCTCTCCTCTTCTGACAGCACTTTTAGTTACAGGAAAATGCCCAGAGGTACTTCTGCAGAGTAAGAAATACTGTTAGCCAACAAAAAGTTAAGAAAAAGTAAAGTTTGCACACTCAAATTAAAGAATAATTCATGTCAATGTAGACCAAGGCCAAAATGGATTAAAAAATAAAACAAAAAACTCACTATCAGCACCTAGCCTCAAATGTCTTAAGCTCTAACTCTTGAAAAGGCTCTGTGGGCAAGTAATTTTGTGCAATTCAAATCTTTACTAAGTCTGACCACAACTGCAGAACACCGAGTTTAAAAGCATTAAATAAATAAGTAAATAAACAAATCACAGACAATTATTTAATTATTATTTTGTTAAACAAAATAGTCTCCTTTTTCCTATCCCAGAGACACGTGAAACTGTTTCAGATATGGCAAGTATCAATTAAAATGCAAAAAAAATTGCTGCAATTGAATGAAAAGTATTTCTTGGTAAGAACCAAACATCTCCAAAGGTGAAATGCAGATCATTAGAAAGGATTAATTAAACCAATCAGAAAACTAAAATGAGAGTATGATCTACTTATGTAAGCTATACAAAACCAATGTAAAACCCAAATGAAGTAAGAAAAGCATAAAAGGGTAAAATTCTAGTTCAAAAGCAGAAGAGGACAGTATTGCTTAAAGAAGCAAAGCTAAGGACACAATATGCAAAGGCAACACTTCCGTGAATCTCATACAGCAGTACAGAAGCAATGAAGGACACACAAAAAAGTCAAAGGGAAAAATAAGACCGTATTTAATAACAAAATTTTAGAACCACACAAACATATAGACCACAAAATTCATGTGAAAGGAAGAGGCAAGTCCGGAAAAACAATAAAGGAAAACGTAATTAACAGTGAATGGACAACAGCAGGAACACAAGCAGTGAGCAGAAAGGTAAACAAAAAGTAAAAATAAGGCCCCTGTTCCTCTGACTCCTGCGATCATGTGAACACTAGAAGACAAACTATTAACTGAAGCAAGGCAGCCTGAAGAAAAACAAGATACGACCAACAATGAGGGGAAAATGCAACAAGTGATACCCGCATTGAAATTTGTCTTGGTTCATACAACCAGTTCTTTCTTCTGGGTTAGAATAAAGAAATTTTCTCTATACCACCAGCTTTCCACCAGGGAAAAAAAAAATTCAACACTCTCCATTACTTCCAAATGCTATGTTTAATTTAGCATGAGTTAAACACATGCGTAATATTCACTAAATGTATATAGTTTTGCTTGGTTTGATAAATCATCAGTCGCTTTCCAAATCAATAATCAGTACTGAAGGAATGCAGAAATATTCCTTCTCATTTTTAATCATCCACCATTAAATACAATCTTTTAAAATAATAAAGCATTGGTACATGTATACACAAAGATAACCCTATTAATAAAAGGGCAAATATCTAGTCTGACCATTAGATTCTAGACTTATAACTCATGAAATAAAGATTGTGTTTGAACAGCCTGTTGCTTTGATCAGCTGCCACCTTCATATGCAAAGAAAGCAATACAGATATCTTTCTTTGAACAGCGGTGATAAAAAATACAGAATGTACCTGCAGGAAATCCCATTACATTGAATATTCTGTCCAGCTGGTCATGGTGATAAGGATTACTAGTTTTGATATCTTCTTGTCGACAATGGAATATTGGCTCTGATGTTAGCAGCTCTGCAAATATACACCCTATGGCCCAAATATCTTTAAAAAAAGGAGAACAGAAATAAAAAAAAAAAAAACAAAACAAAAACAACAAATGAATCTTTCCAAAAGCATTTGGATGAGGTAGAACGTTAGTGTTTAGCTTATCAGAGTCCCTGCATCGAAAATTTCAAGTTTCTATTATAGGAGTGCAATACTTGTCAACTTTTTCTTTTAGCTATGGATGGAGGTACCCAATTGACTAACTACACGGGAGCTGAGAGAGTATCATACATGTTTTTGTGGGTTTTTTAAGTGTAGTTACCATTTAACATTGTAAAAAAGTAATTTGGTTATTAAAAAAAGTGAAGAAAACTATTGGGGTAACTGTCAATGCACAAAACACAAAGAAAAGCCAACCAGCGTCTTGCCCATTTCACTGCCACACTGTCCTGACCAAGAAATGTGCAATTGCTGATCAGCCAAGTTTATGTAGTATTAAATGACCCCAAAAATACAAACTGAAAAGTAGCGGTATTGGAATAAACCAAATATAACACCTTGAAAGAGAGTAAAAAGCAAATTGCTCCAAGCCCACATACCTCACAATTTTTTCATAACTACTAAAAAAAAAAAAAAACAAATTCCACAACCTTTCTCTTTTAACTGTTGCTTTCCTATCTTATAATCAGATGGCCTGAATTTTCCCAGTTGTTTTCTCAGTATTTTTCTAGTATATACAAATGCAATTTTTAACTCAAAGTAATGCTACACCTAGCCTTGAATGAACAAGGTCATAAACAAGGACAAAAGCAAATAATGTAGACAGCATAACCCCATTACTCAGTGTTTTTACACAGTCATTTTTTATCTACACTGAAAAAATTATGTACTAAAGGCTATGACCGCCCGTGCAGTTTCACATGCTGCAATCAGAAGAAATGCCAGTAAAGTGAGGGAAAATGCAAATACAACAAATTAAGCAGTTTAAAGGAACATACAAAAAACTTATCTGATGTATAAAAGAAACACAGTATTAACAGAAAAGTAAACGAGAATACATTTAAGGCATAAACATGAGAATTGCTGACAGAAACACTGATATGATCTTACAAAAAAAAAAACTGAAACAAGGAAACAAAAAGATTGAGTTCTGAGGAAGACTTTCAGGTTACAGAAACAACAATACAGCATGCAGACATACAACCTCCGTGTCTGTGCAAAGCAAGTGGAGTAGCTTCTGGGGAAGTTATTTCCTCCCAGAACTGGTTGCCAGCTTTTAACACATCTTTTAAATCAGCCAGCAAGAGAAAAATTTCCCAGTCCTTTTCCCTA
This sequence comes from Gymnorhina tibicen, assembly GCA_013399875.1. Classification (NCBI taxonomy): domain Eukaryota; kingdom Metazoa; phylum Chordata; class Aves; order Passeriformes; family Artamidae; genus Gymnorhina; species Gymnorhina tibicen. The sequence continues at coordinate 1,590,525 of VXAZ01009933.1, forward strand.
CAGTCTCTCTCCCTTCCGTAGCAAAGCTGACAAATCCAATAAAGGTGAATCTCCCTCCAGTTTGCTTCTGGCCTGTTTCCCCTGTTCTACAGCCCACAACAGCTCTGGCCATCTGTCATCTGTCTTTGAAAAAGACACAGAGAGGCTAAAATGCAGCTTAATTTTACAGTTTAGCTTCAGTGCAGCCACTATATTCTCCATTCTGTACATTCCTTATTTCATGTATTTATTACACTAGGTAATAACCTCTGCAATAAAATTAATGCACTGTGCCTCACAGTCATCCTAATATGAATTCTACTAGCAGTTCAAAGATGCTTCCATATTTTTTATTGCCTCTAACAGCATTTATGAAAGTCATGTGTGAAAGCCACAAACTTAGACTGCATGCAGGGCACTTGGAGCCAAAACCCAAAAATATATTTAATTTCTATATATAGCCTCAGACCACAGTAAACTAAACAATTTGTCAAAGATTAATGTTTCTTCAAGAAACAAGTAATATACCTTTAACTCAGCTACTGTCCTTTGAACAATTTATCAAAGCTTTAGTATTTGGGTACAGCTTACAAAAAGAACAAAATAGTGCATTTTTGTCCAATTTACTTACCAATAGCTTTGGTATAATGCCTTGCTCCAAGAAGCAACTCTGGAGCTCGATACCAGAAGGTTACAACTACTGGATCCAAGTCTGCTAAAGGCTTCAGAGGTGAATTAAATAATCGGGCAAAGCCCATGTCAGCTGCAAAATTCAAAGAGAGATGCTTTAAAATTTGAGGGAAACTAACAATTTTATCTTTTTTTTTTTTTTTTTTAACAAACTGATTGAGTTTACTTGTTAGCACTATCATCACTCCTAAATAAAATGCAAAGGCGGACTGTAGCAGATATGAACTCTCTGAGCAGATTTTCTTTCTGTAGAAGTTACTGGATGGCATCACCTATGAAGTATATCATTATAAATCATTGCTAACATGAGTCATTTACAACAAAGAATTAACCATTGTTCTGAAGAAGTGCATCAGCTCCTCAGGACACTGGTAAATCCTGACTCATTTTACCTGATGTTCTCTGGTAAAATACTCGCATTATTACAGGATGTTTTTTCACAAAGCAGCAATTTTTAAAGTGAGCAAAATGCAGATTCTGCAAAGGTTACAATGATTTATAATACATACGTGCACATGACAAAAGCTCCCTCCTCATGAAGTTAGCTGTAGCAAGACTTCCTTCACACAAAAACAGCAACTAAGCCTACAGCATCTGCCTCCCTGCTGATTTTCTATCAAGATGCATTTCCAGTATCAATACAGCAGTACTGAATACCATTCAGGCTATGATTTTAAAATTTTGGTTGTGGGCATTATATCATTAAAAACTGTTTTTTAGAATTCGTAGTATACAACTGCCTAGAAAGTTGTCTGAACCACTAAATATAAGTCATACAGGAAAAAATGGGCAGAGACTAAAATATGCAGCTTCTCCCCCAAACTGCTTTCCTAACCCAGCAACCCCCAAATCCCAAGACAGAGTGTCCCTATCATGTCGGGATATTCACATGCTGAGAAAGACCTGAATGAAATGAGATGAGTAGCCACCCTGAGGGAAAAGGACCTACATGCTATAGCTCACTGAGGGAAAACTGCAGTGTAAATATGGGTCTCTAACTTGCCTATACAATACTTAATTATTTTTTCATATGCATTCCTATTTATGATTGCTTTAATGCATTTAAAGAGAAACATTTTACAATTTTCTACATTAAAATATCAGTTACTCAAAATTGATCAAGTCACTAATAACTATGAATAATAAGGAAAATTGTTGGCAGAAAGTGAATTTATGACCCAAAATGACACAAAAAGCCTATAAAAATTATTTTAAGTTAAATACCAGTTATGCATTTTTTAGAAAAATTAGTTACACTGGAAAAGTGGAAGCCCTCAGTATGTGTATAACTTCTGCATTCTTTTACTGCTGTGGCAATCTTAAGAATATAAGAAAAAAAATATCTATATTTTGATAACACATTTAGAAATCCAATGTTCCCCTCCCTCTTTCCCCACTGGGAATGGATGGCTCAGAGGACTGGTGGCCCAATACAGAATCTTTCACCTGTCCATTAACAGAGTCTGACTTAATTTAGTTGTTTACGAAGTTATTCTCTAATTCAAAACTATAAATTAAGAAATAAATGGGTGGTCTATGTGCAATTACTAGCAAGTAGTTGTGTACAGCAAATATCACCACCACTGTCGAAAGGAGTCCAGAGGATGACCTACATTCTCTGTTTTGGAAGCAACCCTCCATGAAGAGTAAGGTAATATGCAGAAATTTTCCCTTCTGTTGTCCGTGCTGTACCTGTTTTCTATGCAGACCTCAATCCCTGTCAACCTTAGAGCTCGGAAAGGCATTAAAAACTTTCAGAGCAGGATCTGCAGAAGCATTCAACCCTGGCCCATTGCTCCCTGGATTCCAAAGAGCAAGGGAAGGCCTAGAGCAGCACTGAACGCTCCAAGAAAACCCTACCCTGGATCATTATACTAGTGATTAACAATATAGTTCAGATAAACAAAACAGTAAGAGAACAGAGCAACAATGCAGAAGAATAATCTCATAAAAGAAAGCCAGAGGGAAGTGAAAAAGATGAACTAGCTTTAAAAAACCCTTCCAAATGGGGCTGCATTACCGTAACAAAAGTAAGCAGGTTGTGCATTAGTAGCCTGCTATTACAGCACTGCCATGATAATGGACAGCTTGGTACAGTTTATTATTGTTAGACTACTATTAATTCTTTTTTATGTATTTAGTTTAAAACAACTGAACTTCTACAAATTATCCTCTCACTGCAAATAGTAACTCCCACCAGAAAATGTTACAATAGTGTGGAAGTGTTGGGTCCTTTCTAACCTGGTACACCTCAGGCTAAGCATTTAGCATTAGCTCTCACTAAACATTTTGGATCTATTTCTGTGTTTTCTGGACTTTAAGATCCCTTGTGTTTATCTCCAAGGGACCTGCCTACTATTTCAAGAATATTTTGTAGGCTAAATGCCATCTTTGATTCCATTGTAAGATTTAAGGTTTGTAGCAATGAGTAGTTCCCTATTTAGATTTTTATAAGCAGCAGCAAGATGTCATGGCATTAGAGGTCAATGGGGGAAATTTTAAAATCCCATTTCTTTCTCCTCCTTTCCTCCTAGCTAGCTGTCATCTTTAACCCCACATCAAAATCCCCCACCCCACACAAACACCCACTTAAGCAAAATATAATGACATTTTCCACTTTTTATTCATGAAGCTACAGCATTTCATTGTTAGAACTGGTACATGGGGCTAATATGATGAAGCCAGTCACTCAGAAAACAGCATTTAGGCAATGTGCCCAGGCACATACTGGTATTACAGTGACTACTTTAGGTGGTACAACTGCACCTTCAGAACATTCTAACTTAAATGCTACACTGGGACTTATCAAAGATATAAACATACCAATTTTTACTCTTCCTCGCTCAGGACCTTCACCCATAACTAAAATATTAGCAGGTTTCTGTGGAAAAAAAAATAAATATACAATACATATACCACGATAAACCTAAACATTAGTCTCTGAAAAGTTAGTTAAGCTTTGTTTTGCCAGTTTTAAACCAACTTCGTTTTGATAAAAATGACAAGTTTCTCTGTCACAGTAAAGCTGCGCAAGGACCCAGACACAGGCTCTCCCTGACTGCATCTTCCTCACGTTTCTTCTCAGCGTGGCTGTGCGCCAGCACCACATTCCCTACTGACACCCTGGTGTCTGTCCTCAACACGCGTGAGCTGGCAGCCACTGAGCCGCTGGATTTTCTACCCAAATTGCCCTAGCTCCTTTCAGAGGGAGTGGGAGGCAGTCCCACTGCTGCCCACCACCCCCAAGACAGGGACGGGAAGCCAGCTCTACAGCATGTTTTGCCCAGGGTCATTAGGCACATTTACAGACACATTGTACATAAAAAATACACAAGTGAGATACAGATGAAACATTACCATATCACTTGATATTGGAGAGAAAACTCATCTAAATTATTCCTATTTACAAGTGTTTACCAATTCATACAGCTGAAAAACTGGAAAGCATTGCCTTTATGTTATTTTTCTGTCTTCCCTTTGTTTGTTTTATTATAGAGGCAAGTAAAAGAACTGAGCTAGAGTTCGGCTGGTTAGAAACGTGACAACTCACTTCATAATCCTCTATTTTCTGCTGTCCTGTTTCTCATAATCCATTCTCAGCATCTGTAGTCAGAGGATTCCTCAATTCCTAACACAGTAATATAATGAAACCTGCAGTGCTTATTTTGAGGGAAAAAAGTAAAGAAACTCACAACTAAAGCTGATAATGTATGCCAGACTTGTTCTCAAATGGAGTGATTTAGATACCCATTCATTCTGTAAATCCTGGACAAAACAGGGACTCCTATTCAGTTGTGACCTGTAAGATTATAATACGGCTGAGTTACCGCTCTTGCTTTGCTTTTCCAGTTAAACTGATCTGAAGGTAAGAGTACTCCAGCAAAACAGTTTAGACTACCTAAAGTTAACATAATAAATCCTAGTATCTTAGTGTGCTTTCCTAAACACATTCTAGGATATTCTCAAGCCTTTCGAGATCTATCGGGCTCTAATGTAAACACATGCAAAGAGGCAGAAGACCACAATTCTGTATCAATCTAGAAGTAATTCTTATTGTGTAAAAGAAGGTACAAAAAAATTAGTAATCCAGCAAAAAATTTCCTTGAGAAATTAAATTACTGTTGTTTATGAAAGGCTCCAAAATGGATTTCTGAAACTCTACAATCCATGGACAAAATATGTAAAAAGAATCTGAGGTGTTGCATTTCTGAGAACAGGTTAAAGATGGAAGATGTTATCAAAAATCTGATCAAAAAAGGTAAGATATATTCCATTATCTTTCCAACAGCAATAACAGATCCAACTTGTGCTGTATTACTTCTGTAATTTCCAGAAGAAATTGTCCCCCACGTCACCATCACCACCCCTTTCTGTTTTGTTTCTTTAATAAAGGCATACACTCAGGTAAGTACTGCTTCAACATTAAAAAATGCAGTATGTGGGCACACAGCTCTCAGTCATTCCATTTAGATTGCTTCTACAAAAATCCTAGAAATAAACAAGCAGCATACATCTTTAAATTCGGAGTTAGTGCTGAACTTTATGGAAATTCAATCTTCTAGGTATGAAAACACATCATTTCACCACAGAAATCTTTCTATTGCTACACGGTGACTCAAAGAACAAATTCACATCTTTTACAAAACCTGCTTCAATATATATGGGGTATTAATAAGCTACATGTCTAATTATTATGTTTTCAGTAGAGTTGACAATACATTACACAGGCACTAAAATTTTTCAGATATATAATACATGGACATAATATATAAAGTACCATTTTCCCCCTTGCAAATTCCCAGGTTGACAACACTCTACAAAAATGCTTTTAACATCCCCTTGATATTTTCATCTTAAAGTATTTTACTGTTGGGATTTTGGTAAGGACAAAAAGCCCTATTCACACAAAGACTGCATTATACCAGATGACTAATCAGCACAGCATTGGGTAACAATTCCTGCACCAAAGATCTTCTACCCTAAGTTCAAGGCAGGTAGAGAGGAGATGAGAAAGCACAATAGGACAGTACTAGTTAGCAAGATAAGTATCAACAGCTTGATTCCCACTCAGATTTCAGAAGGTACAGAACACATTTAACAATAGAGACAATTTAGAAATCTGTGTAGGAGCCTTTAAAGCCACAAAATTTTAAAAAACCCTCAGTTAGTATGGAATACTCAGTTCACCTTTTTCTAAAGTCAAAGGCCCTTCACTGAAACAGCTCTGTTTGGAATAGAAGATTCTTCCTATAGACAAAAATATTTATATAGTCACATCACTGTAAAAATACAACATCACAGTTTAAAAAAAAAAAAAATTTAAATTAGATGTCTTATTCTGGAGGCTTCAATTTCTAAAATCATTGTATGCATAGACTGGAACAACATTTCTAGTTCAAAGAACTTTCCAAACAAGACCATTCAATTTAAATTCAATAGGCAGATATCTACTGGAAATCAGTATACAGATAGTACTGGTATATCTAAAGCATATGTATTTTGAAGAATCCCTGAAAAACACTGAAGTCCACTAACAGAAGTCAATACATGGGTCGGGGATTATTGTTAGGTATTTTTCAATCAAGTCCACTATATGGAAGAAAAAAAATCCAAACAACTCCCCAGATTTGTCTCTTTGGGCAACGCACTACACATTAGAAATTTGTTTGCAAAGAAAAATAAGCAGTCATTAGAAACAGAAGGGAGAAATCTGGATAAGCATTAGTTTAATTTGTTAATTTTCAGTTTAGTTCTAATTATCCAGAGAAAATTGAAGTTGAAACTGCTTATTCAAATCACTTGGGGCAAGTGAAGCAAAATTTTTCAGCAATTCTTATACTGTGTTCTGAAAACACTCTACTTTAAGGCAGCTATTTTTTATAACTACAAATTATCAACTTAAAGTGCCTAATTTTTGTACTAATAAAGGTATAATTACTTTTGCCATTCAGTAAAATAATTTGCACATGCCAGACAAATGCAAATGAGAAACCTGTTATGATCCTAAACCAAATGTGAAGAGCCATGCAGTGATGTACAGCTGAGTATTTCAGAGACCGACAAAAGTGTCTGGCAATCCCGTAGAACTAAGTTCAAGAAAAATCACCCTTCTCCTCCCAAACCCACCTCAGCAGCAGGGAGAGAACTCATTCTCATGAAAGAATGACCTTGTGACCATGGCACAGCACAAAATCTTATCTTGTCCTATATTTGGCTTTGTAGTATTCCTTTTTATAATTCCTGGACAAATCCTAATCTTGTGCATTTAATCACTATACTGTTGAAAAGAGAATAAAGATCCTCACTCAAATACTTTTAGGCACTTCTAATTTAACAATTATTTGCAAAGTGCAAAAAGAAAACCTAAAAAGCAGGCTAATTTCAAACAAGGGAGGTAAAAACCCAGAGAGGTTCACACAGATCTGTGAAGAACTTGAGACAGTCACCTTCACCTATCTGCCTGATTTCACACAATGCTGCTTGCGTTCACTCTGATCCTGAAGTCTCTGGTGATCAAGGCTGCACAATTCCCATGCAAACTTCTCTCTTTTATTCTTCTCCATTGCAGTGTCTTTCCTTTCCTTCTAACACAATAGACAAGGTTAGTCCCATTGCCTCTTCTGTTCTTCATCAGCAGAAGGCACAGACAACCGCTCCTTCACTGCAAGAACTTACACTTCCTGGGACAAACATCTCTCTTCAGTCCTATCACCTAGATTTAAAAAAACCCCAAAAACTCTCTCCTGCTCTGTGTTTCCTAGTAGGCTATTTTTTTTCTGCATCTGTGATCATTCTTGCTGATTCCCTCTAGCTGTTCTGCCTTGGGCCACCCATTTCTTTGAACTCAAGTGTTCCAAATTACACACTGCTCCTGCTGAGGCTTCACTAATGCTAAATGCAGTGGAGGGATTGTTTTACATGCCTTGCACAGCATCTTCCACTTTATATGATCCCAGCATGGTATCCTGCCTCACTCTGAAAGGCTATTGATTCATGTTAAGGTTACCAGCCACGCATTTTCTTCACATCTTTTCGGCAGGACTACTATTATGACTGAACACTGCAGTCACATACTGCCTCTTAACATACACTGAAAATGTTTGTGTTCTTTCACAGAGGGGAAACTAGACTTCAGAACTTATCTGAATTGCTGTTTTGAAGGCAAAAACGCAAACAAAATGAAAATTATACCGGTCTATGTCTCGATGAGATGTGACAAAAAAGTCATTCCTGCTGCTCAGAGCAAGGTATTGATAGGAGCAGGAGACAATTATTTATTCCATGTTTGTATACTAGATGTCTGGAAATCATACCTGTCTCATGCTCCAGGTAAAGTATTTTGGTGTTGGGCCCTCCTTTCACTAAGCTTTACTCACCAAAGCACTGGGCATTTTTAGACAGCTTAGCCATTGCAATTTTTGATACTTAGTACTTTTAGCATCAAACTAGGTCTGCAGGAACTATTACTCCACATAGGTTTTGCTCCTAGTCTGTTTCTGAAATCACCAGTTTTCAGACTGATTTTAAACATAGGTATCAGTGAATAATCTAAACTCCTCTGAATTACCTATTATGGTATTATAATGTGGATGCTACCTCCTCCCCACATTATTAACTTTTTGCAACATTTCCATGTATAATAGTAACAGACTCATAACCTTAACACCTCCTTTTAAAGCACCTTTTAATAAGGCTTTAGTATAACCCTAACCAGTTTTCATTTGGATAATCCAATACTTAAGAGTTTGGCTCCTAAAACATTACTCAATAGAGGATTCACAGTGATGGGGTGAGTCACACCAGTGATATTTGTTAACCACTGGTATTTGTGCATCATTAATGTCTGTGCCACCAATTTACAGAACTGGCCGTGCCATCCATTTCTACCTGTGATGAGCCATGATAATTCATTAGAATATAACACTGGTTTTCAATTTTAAAAAAAGAGCAGTTTAACTTTAAAAGAACAATACTTAACAAAGGGCTTTTATCCCTAAATTATTTTGTTTTTGCAACCATGACCTCAACAATGATTCTATTACGATTTATAGTGAACGACTTCTTTAGACTTCCAAGTATCATATCAAACAATATAGGAACAGATTTAAAAACAGAACCCCACAGTCATACAAAGTCATAACTGAATTTCTTCAACAGTATGTGAGCAAATGCCTATGAAGCACGAAACACAAGTTAGAAATAACTTGCTCTGAAGAAAAAAAACAAACAAAAAGGTTTTGAAAGACAACTGCAAGGGCTTAACAAGTTGCAGCCTGCTCAGAAGAGCACTTTTGTGGCATAATGGTAGAAATCGTAATATCCTGATGTGGTTTATCACTTCCCAGTTAGGTCCTCCGACAAGAAAAGCTGTGCAGCAAAACCTACTAGCCTTCAGCTTGGCTTGCAAAATTCACACACCATCTCAAGGTCTGTGACTCACAAAGGATTCAGTGTTTATGCTTCTTCTGGCACATTTCTAACAACCTTGTTGATCTTCAAGCAGTCATAATCTACACCAAAATATTTCCTTATTATCAAGGTGGGATGCTCCCTTAGTGCATTCATAGGGACTGGAACTGTCTTTTTGCAACATTTTATTGTTAGAGAAAATAATTTCATTTTCATTCCAAAATAATTCAAATTTCTTTCCACTTTGAACAAAACTGACTACTTCCACGTTAAATAGTACTCTAGCACAACACTAGTGTCAATATAACCTTATTCAAATTATAGTATCAGCACTCTTCTGAAGTTAATTTCTTTCCTTGAATTCAAAGATGTGCATTCACAATCAAGACAATTTTTGTTGCATCTACTAACTGAGTTGGGCTTTAAAATACCTTATTTAAAAGACCACTACAAACACTGTTGGAAACAATGGCTCCGCAGAACACAAAAATTAAATCTAAACATTAAAATAGTCTTTTTGATTACAGAACACATGAATTGTAAAAGGCACTGGAAAATTAAGAAAGCTTATTTTAATGTAATACTTCCTGCTACTGTTCTTCTTATAAAGAAGATTTCAGAGCTCTTTAAAATAAATAAATTGAGCATCTAAATAAAATTCTCATTAAAACTAGGAGCCATTAAAGCCACCAGTAACAGCCAAACAAAAACAAACCCGTAAATTATCAAAGCACACATGTCCAAAAATTTTAAAAGTACAGGAAGTATTCGGATAGGATAGAAAATAGAGGGATGCTGTATCTATGCCAAGGGGGCCTTCTGCTAGTTACCATCAACCATATTTTATCTCTGTTTCAGCCTGATGAAAGCTGTTGGTCTCACTGTTATGTTTTTATGCTCTGAACACACTCCAAAAATTTCCTTTCACTGCTGTCACTCCATTACTGCCAACTTGGGGCAATGTAACTTATTAAAGGCTTCCACACTGCCTAATACACAGACTTTTCTCACTTTCACTGGAACTGGATCCAAGCTGAATAAAAAAAATTAATTACACTTCTCAGGCCAACTCTTTCACTCCCTAAAAATGTACGTCACGACAAGCTGCAGGGTGTGACTTTCTGTACTAAGCCTCCAAGCAAGGAAAGGTGGATATCATAGGCAAAAATATTATTATAGCAGGAAAATCTACCGTGTCAAATATCATTAACACATCATTCAAAAGTGTAGTAACAAACTTAATACATTAAAATGAACAGTCTTGAAGAAATATATTTCTGTGGGTTTTGCTACAGCAGTGATTACCCTGTCCATAGGTTAGGATGACTCTGGATGCTGTGGACATATCAGAACAGGATCAAATGCAAGAGGAGAGCGTGCTCTGAAACTGGTTTTTAGGTACTATGTTATTCCACGTGTAACTCCACCTCCCTTTTAAATTCAAAGTTCTGCCTCACAAGTAAGGGTTTTGAATGTGTAATAAAATGCACTGAGTACCATTTTTGCTCAGTAATTTTGTTTGAGCAGTTTCCACAGGGTGACAGTAGCACTGTAATCTCATACATACCAAAACTTTCTCACAAAGGCAGAAAACTGCCTTATTTTACTCTTTGGTATGCACGCAGTTGTGTTAACCCTTGCCATTTTCTTTAAAAGCCCTATTTTACTCTTGTTTTTCATTTAAATAATACTTCCAGATTGCCCTACTTGTATGGGCTAACAGACTACTCCTCCCTGTTCCGGATTAAGAAGTACCAAAGGTGAAAAGGCTATGTAATTTACTGCTATACACTTTCCTGTGGTTGCATGGGCTTTGCTTGTACTTACCTATTAGAGCACTTTTGTGCACAGAACGAATACAGTATTTCAAACTACACCCCAATGTGTCACTCATGTTCAGAGTAAGACAGATGAAGTCAGGAGTTCATAAAGAACAAGCCTTTACATGGGATAAGTGTGTCCTATTCATAAGGTTTTAAAACTCCTCAGATATGAGTTACTCAAAGGACTATTTTCTTATCTTTTCCTCTAAATCATGAATATAGATCACTCATACAGAACATAGTGTTTTCTTTGTACAGCAGACTGCAGTGAAAACACTTATTATGGCTATTTCCTGTATTTTGAACAATCCATATTCCTATCTTTCACAGCATTTCATACTGTGCTAACTTTTCCACAACCTTAACAAGGTATTTAGCAGTAAAAAATCCAACAAAACTAAAATGCAAACTGCATTTAAGTGTTTCCAAAATCATACCCTAGAGTTTTTACTAAATCCTACTGCAGGATTTTTATTAACTAAACTTACTTTAAAAGTACATTTGTGATCAAAGAGCTTCTGGTCCTCCATACTTCTCTCAGGTCAGAACCACAAGTTATGCTGGTATTTTTTCCACCTGGCTAGTACAGCTCATCACCTTTACAGCAGGAATTAGATCTAAAGTTTCTAGCATGCCTTTCCTCTGTAGAGCTCTTACCTCTAATTTGTATTTACATATATGGATATGAGAGCTCCTGCAGCCAGTTTAGTGCATGGCATTGCACTGAGATGACAGAGTTTGCCTTCAAAGAGTGAAGGATTACTTACATTACTCTTTCCAGCACCAGAATCAGGTATCTGGCCATCTTGGAAAGCCAGCACATGAAAAAACAAGCTAGTAAGAAAAGAACGAATTTATAGCTACAGAAAAGAAAGAAATTTAAAGAAATTTAATATAGTCTGCCCATCAGCTGATACATTTTCATCCCCCAGTGTGTCCTATATATATGCAGATAGATATAAGTAATCATCTACAAATTATATTCCTCAACTTAAATTACACCACTCTACTTCAGTTATCAATTTACTTAAATGACCTGGATTTTTAAAAAGTCAAAATATTTCTAAGCTTGAAAAAAGGCAACAGAAGTATTTCAGCATTTGGCCCTGGTTCAACTATCAATACATTTCTCCCAGAACACATGCCCTCCTCTATTTGACATCTGCTTTTCATGACATTTGAAAGAAATGGTCTGTTTTGATACCACATCTTTTTACCAACTGTAGCTGAGATTTGCTAACAGGTACAAAGGTTACTTGAGGAAACTAACAAAGGCATGCCCAGGTAAGCTGTGCATCCTTAAGCAACTACACAGAATCAACAAACCAACAATTTTTTTTTTTAAACATGCAAAACAACTTTCATTTTTTAAACTATTTTTTCCTAGAGACTGTAGAAGCCATGCTACCATTTTGTGTATCTACAACTCTAAAGCACCACTTTTTTTCCAGTTTAGAAGTCAACATGCAATATGAGGACACATGTATTTCTGGTGCCATAATTAAAAGTATATTACACCAGACAAGGACAAACTTCCCAAAGGCACAGAAAAGGCCTGAACTGATTTCATACCCTGTAAGGTAAAGATGCAAATATATAAAGATCAGTTCTGAAACATTCAATTTAGTCCTGAAGGGCTCCAGGGTAATAAGGAGAAAGAAAACAAAACCAGTACTCTTCACATTTATAGCATTTCTAGCCACACAAAGAAAAACTACAAGTTACTTTTGGATTCAAATTTGGAGCTTCCCTTTTGCAACAGTTCTCACTGCCTGTTAACTGGTCCAAGATTGCTGGTTAAAATTATTCCATGTACAATGATGTAGAAATGTCAGGGAAAAAATAGTGTGCTTCCATTGCTTCTTGTGTCTGACAGTTCTGCAGCAGATAAGGCAAAAATATCTCACTAAAACATCAATAATCGTGTAGTGCAATTTCATGCCTACAAATCCTCATCTGTGTTGCACTTGTCTGCCCCTAACATATCTGGCGGCAGTTCAATAAGCAGTCTTACTTTTTCCATTTATTTTCTGCACCTTGTATTTCTTTCATTTAGAAGTCTACAATGACTTCAGAATGCCAGGTTCAGAAACTTTACCTGCACTTCATCTAGGCAATAAGCGTCCAAGTACTTGTGCCTAAGGTTGGTCATATTATAGGCTTGGGAAATTAGCTAAGCTCCTCTTACAATACATATATTGCTCCACCTTGACCTTCCCTTTAAACTTTGGACAAAGACTGTATTTACTCTAGTTTCAAAACAAGATATATTCACTAACAGAGAAAAAAATTGTTGTCAGTATTACTGCCAGTTTTAAACACGAAGGTTGCAAGACTTGAGTTTTATCACTACACAGGATCAATTATTTTGAGAACTGTTTATGGAAAAGAAATACTGAGCTAAAAAGAAGAGAAAACTAAATTTAGGTTCCACCAGACAAAATATAAGTCAGTACCCCACACACACTGATAAAGTCAGACCTTCTGGAAACACCTGCTAAAGATAATGAAAGGCTACCAAAAAATTACAGACAGGGTTGGACTTGACAATCAAGCAAATGGGGCTTTAAATAAAAGCAGCAGTTTGAGACATAGATTTGAAAAACCTGTACCTGGAATAGAGATTTCTGACCTTTCCTTGCACCCCTAGTTTCATTTAAATCAAGCAAATAAATGAGCTTTTCACTTGCAATCAGAAAAATAGCCATCAAATCTTCCCCTATTCAGCACTTCATCGTTATAAACTGGAATCTAACAGCACCGTGTGGTAAAAGATTATCAAATACCTTTTAGGACTGATTTAGTATTTTTGCTAAACACCAGCTACTTGGATAAAAATTTTTAAGTGTTACCTGTTGATCTCACATGTTGCATAAATCTTGGAGTCTGTACTATTCTTTCACAATTCTTTCTTAAAACTTGTTAAATGGCCTTGCATTTTCTTATAAATCCTAAGGCTAGGGATGATCAACTTGTAAAAAGCTATGAAAGATTACATTCAGATTCAAAAACTGCTTGAATGGACACAGCCTGTGAATTAAAAATAAAATCTTTTCACTTTCTTTAAAGATTGCCAATTTACAAAATCACCAGGAAGTCTTGCAGTGAAGGCCCAAATACAACTGGAAGAATAGACTGAATATTTTATTTTAATTTATATTTTCAATTTGATTTCAGTACTTAGCACCTTCAGCAAAGAATAAAAGATAGCGGGCTAATTCAAGAAAGGTCTAAAAATACAAATCTCCGTAAGACTTTAATCCTATAGAATTGACAATTTTTTTAATATCTCATATAGAAAGAGATATGGGTATCTCTTTCTAGAGATATTGCCATTACACATATGTTTCATACCAAAGTCTGTAACAGCTGATGATCCAGTAGAAGTAGATCTTTCATTTTCTGACCACACAGCTTCCAAAAAGATTTTCGGGAATAAATCACCTTTTTCCTCAGGAAAAGAAAATGGCACCATGTCATACCTCTCATCGTACTGCAGTCAAGATACATTGCAAAAATGTCCTGCTGCACTTGAAAGATTTGGTATTTTACTGCTTTCTTCACATTGGTCCTTATTCCTTAGGAGCTCTTTGATCTTTCATATTCATCTTACACCTGCTCCCACATAGCCACCCCTTGCACCTGGCACCTCTTCTCCTGATTCATCATGAGCTGGATTTTAGACTTTAAGAGAGCAGTAACTGAATTCTTCAAGACAAATCAAATGGTGAAGATACAACACATTCACAGAACGGCTGAGGCTGGAAGGCACCGCTGGAAATCATCTGCCAGCTTGTTAAGGGTGTGCTCCATCTCATTGTTACGGTTACTAATGATGATGTTAAAACAGCACTGAACTCGGAATCAGCCCCTGGGACACTCCACCAGTGACTGGCGTCCAGCTTAACTCTGTGGCACTGACCACAATTCTTTTAGCCCTTCAGCTCATCCAGTTTTCAATCCCCTTCACTGTGCGCTTCCTGGTGTGTACTTCATTAGCTTGTCTACAAGGATGGATGCGTTGCAGAGTTGAAAGCCTTACTAAAGCAAGCAGCATCAACTGCTGTTGTCCCATCCATCCCGCTAGTCACTGAAGGCTTTCAGGTTGGCCAAGCACAATCTCCCCTTTGTAAAAATCCATGCTGACTACTCTCAGTCACCTTGGTATCTTCCAAATGTTTGGAAATGTCTTCCAGGAGGATGTGATCCACCACCTTTCCAGTGATCAAGGCAAGAGTGGCTGGAATGTAATTTCCCAGACCCTCCTTGAAGACTGGACTGACATTTGCTTTCTTCCCCTCAGGAACCTCCCCCAATGGCTACGACCTTTCAAAGAGAGTGGTCTCACAATTATTTGCATCTATGAATATGAAGCACATGATTTTATATATCTCTATAGGCTTCTCTATGGTGAACTCAAAGATCTCTCCCTGCTTTTCTAACTAGAAGGCTGGCAACACTACAACAATATGCTCTATTCCTACCTTTAAATCTGCATTTGTACAAAATTGACAGTCATTATTCAGTCAAAAGTTTGACCTAACAGGCTATTTTTTTCAGCGTTTTCGGGTTGCTTCTCTGGTTTTTTTTTTAAATCACTGGTATGAGCACCAACTACTAAAATTTTGCAGTCTCTTTTGATCACTTCTATATTTTCATTACTTACTGGTTTGAAAGTTTAATCTAATACATTAAGAAAGTGCTCGGAAAGGCAGGCAAGGGAGTAGTCCTGCTCCCTGTAAATAGACACATTAAGAAACACTAGATAATATCATTTTAACTATGGAATATTTAGAACTATACTAAAGTACAACTCACAGGAAAGCATATGCAAGAAAATAAAGTTCTGCCAGACACACTGTCCTTTTGTGATCTCATTGAAGTACACCTAATGAAAAACACCTTGGAAACAAAAATCTTGGGAAATGTAACAGCTGACAACCGGAAGAGTGATTTGATATGCCGGGGATTTTTTTTCTCCACTGAAAGCAAATCATCAGCAAGCCATTATAATACCTTTTGGGAAATAACACCTATCACTTAGTGATCTACTTAAGAGTACAAAATCACCCTGCTTTTTAAAGCTGCGAACTTATTTCTAGTAATGTGCACTACTACTACATTCTTCTTTTCAAGGATTTAGGTTCACTCCTTCAGATGACCACAGCTTTGGAAGCTTTATACAAAGACAGAAGGGCATTCCTGTATTTCTGAAGCAATCCCTAAATATTGACAAGGAGACATCCTTGGATTCTAAAGTTCTAATGAGGAAAGTGGTAAATTGCCAAGGTAAAGTTCCATATATTTAACTTTGCCTAAAGCACACATTTAATTGATTCATTTTACGGAGCCTGGAAAGTGACTAAGATCCTGTCTACAAGAAGAGACTCTGGCAGCGGCTTTTCCTCATTCATTGTTAAAAGAACATCTTTAATGTTCTTACTAATCCCAAAGCTGGTAGCAGGTATCCTTGGGAAGAGTCCAGATCTCAGAAAGCTATGTGCCAACTGTATTAAAGCCTGACTGCCTCAAAGCATATTAAAAGCCAGTGCTCGTCCCACAGCAGCCCTTTAGCTGCGCTGCACACTAGGAACGCCTTCACTAGACCACGCTATGCTGCACTAGTGCCAGTCTGCAAATGTTCACAAACACAGTGACACTACCCAAGACTAACTAGGACATGGATGTTATTGACAAAGGCTAGGAGACTGTTAATTCCTTTGGCAAGAGATAGGAGGAGGAGAATGGGAAGCAGAAGCCCAGCACTTTGTTCCCCACTTTCATACCTCACTTGCCAAAGTGGCAATTCATCTGTTCAACACCCACTCACACCATGCACAAAGAAATGGGCCAGGGAATGTAGTGTGAAGATTTAGGAACAAAAATAATTTTATACTAGTGTCCCAGCTGCAGTACTACAAGACATGTGAGATTTCCTCTAGGTTTTTTTGTTGGGGTTTTTTTTTGGGGTGGCGGTAGTATGCTTTTAAGCACTGCTGCAGCATGGAAGTATTTTCAATAGCTTTGGTGCCAATTCCATTATTAATGTAATTTGCAGACTAATCTTACTTAATGTCACCACATAGAAGCTGTGGAGGGGTGCTCATCTCTTACCTAAGACTGGATCCTGACTGTGTAGACAGGACTACTACCAAAAAAATTAAATAGCGATGCACTTCCAAATGCTAACAGGCATGGCTTAAAAGTTATTGTACCATGCAAAGGGACCTCTCTTTCCAGCCCATTACTTGCAAAAACCCTCTAAGCATGCTACCAAGTGCATCCTGTCTTTTCCCTTGTTGTTGAGGTTGCATATTGATGGAAACAGATCTATGGCAAATATTCTGCTTATGCTTATTTTTAGTGTGGAATAAGAACTTTGAGTAAAGGAGGAAGTCCAATAGCTGCATATTATAAAGTGGAAAAAATACTCAGAAAAGAAGTCAGCAAAATGCAGTAGGTTTCAAGCATGCTTGATAACTAAATTCAAAATATTATTAAAACTATAATTGATGCACTTTGCAGTAATTATATGAAGTGTTCTTATTTCCTTCCTGCTATAGTCAGAGCATGAATAAACAATCTGCTTTCAATTGCTCTCAGCCATGAAATTTAAAGAAGCTGAAGAATATGCAAGTCAAATAAGAAATTTTAAAAGGGCTGGCATTTATTTGTTGAAAACTTTTACCGGTATGTTTCAAAGACTTATGGAAAAGCTAACTACTCAAGCACAGTAGTATTCCAAGCAGTATTCAAAGGTAAATACAATCAACATCTCCTTTGCTCTGATGGAAATGGTGAATTGGCTTTCATGTACCCAGTGAAAGAAAGCAAAGAGTCAAGTATTTAAGTTACTGCGAAGATTTGTACACATTTCCTTTGTAAAAGGCTCACCATGACTACAAAACCCACAACAGACAATTATTGTCTTCCAACAGATTTTACTGTTTCATATAGAATACAGTCACTTTATACAAACCTTACTTGAGTTGAGATTCCTTGATTCCAACACTGTGAAGACAAATTTCAGTCTAAGTTCGTGTGATTTTAATAGCCACCAAATTTTACTGCCTGGCTTATAGATGCTAACAGGAAAGGAGTTGCTTTTGCTATATTTTGTTTCTGGTTAGAGAAGTCAAAATCTCAAAAAACCTCCAAAAAATTACCTATGTGAAAGCTAACTTCACTAAGACATCTTGAAAAAAACCACAAAAAAACCCCAACAGAAAACCAACCCAAACCCAGAAAACTACACTTCGATGGAAGATAATTATATAGATTAATTCAAACCCATTTAAAAATTCCTTATCCTATGAGTAACAGATTTCTCTGCCAAGTACTATACTTTTTAGCTTCCTACCACCCTCAAGCACCACCACTCTTATAATAGTATATGACATGAAAGCAAGCATGTTACTTAAGCAGCTCTGTGGGTGCATCTAAATCCAGGAAAACATAAAATATCTAGAAACTACAGCAATACCTATCATTTTAAAGGCACAGTAAGAAAAATATAGTAAATCTGTTCAGCCATCCAATCTGGAATTAAAATTGATGATTTAACACTGATATTCCTGAAGAATAACGTTATAGGTATCCTGTAACAGAAAATCACATCTAAGCATTAATGTCAGTTATTCTGCTTTGAATCAGAATACACGTATTAGTGAAGTCCCAATTCTCAAGCTTAACCCATAGGCCCCCGTCTTTCCAAGACAAAACGCTAGGTAGAATCCCTTCTGTTACTCAGGTTATTTCCAGACCCTGATAAAAGAAAGAAAGCATTGGCAGGTGCAATTCTGTCCTTTGTTCTGCATGAAACACGTGCCTTCTGAATGCAGCTCAAACTGGACAGTTTCAAAATACCAAGTCTGAAGGTTTCCATGGACAAGGTGGCACAGGCAGCCCCTGTACCGGTCTCACAGGATTCTCACCAACACAGCTTGACAAGGTTCTGGTGGAAAGAACTCTTAAGTCTCTGCCTCAAGTTTTTGGTCTCTTCCTCAGATTATCAAAAGATAGCCAATTGTGATGGTGGATTTTCCGCTGGAAGAAAACTTCTTGCTGGACTGAGACCACCAACTCATTTCACAGAAAATAAGACGGAAGTAGTTTTTTTTGCAGTTGCCAGCTTAAACTGTATTTGAGCTACAGACCTAGATGTGAAAGGCTCTGTAATAAATTACCAATCTCCTGAGCCATCCAGTTAACAACATGCATGGTTTTCTTTTAAGCATAATTTTATGTTCATAAATTTTCCAAAACTGTAGAAAGTAAGACATCAGAAAAATTTAGATTCTTGATGACAAATAATTTGCTTCCTGTATGCCTCTTAAAAATATAATAAAGTTGTCTAAGTAGTAACATGCACTATGTATTTTTATATTCTGTTTTGCTCCACTACCTTCATGAGTCATGACAAAGCCACCAGAATCTTTTTGATTTTTTTTCCCCCTCAGTGCTGAGGCTTTTGTTCTATTTCTAAAACCAGGAGCAAATTAAAACCATCCATAAAATCACTGCACTAAAGCAAAGTTTCCTTGTATTTCAGTTCTGAAAATGCTATTTATCAGAGGTATACCTTTTTCCTTCAGTTTATATGGAGACACCAGCATTCTGCAGAAGCATTTATCAGGCATGAAAATAGATGACAAATAAGTCCCTGACCACATTTCCAGGAACACTATTAAAGCTATTTCAAAGATAAAAGGTGACTCTGGAGGAGTAGTAAGGAAGCAAGACTTACTTCACCAGACACGGAATATCACTGGTAATACTGACTCATAGGAATGAAAGGTCAAACTAATGATATTTCTAATTACTGAAATTTCATCGTGCATGAGGGTATCATATATATAGGCGGTACACTTAGAAGTAAATTGAAAAAAAGAATGCTATCCAAGAATAAGAACTACAGACAAGTGGATCAGGGAAACTACCCGATTTCAAGACAACAGACAAAAAAGACCACTTAGCAGTGGGCATATTTTGAAGGCATATATAAGAACTGGTGAAATTCACCAGTTGAAAAGAATTCGCTGGCTAAAGACACTAACTCAGGTTAAAAATGTTTTCCTTATATTGTAGTTTGGATAAACATTCGTTTACTTGCAGAAATCATCTTGGCATGGCTATATTGCTGGTAGATTATAAACATTAGGAGAAAATAAGGGCTTTTAAAAGTTACTTTCCTACGTTAAATTGATAATTTCAGAAAAAAGTCTTTTTTCAGCAGTTCTTACAGCCAATCATTCTCCCCCACATACACCAAAGCTGTATTTAGTTATTTATCTTGCCTGCAGTGATACTACTAGAGGCATTTTCTGTACCTCAATGTGCCTGTTATTTAAATGCACCCATTTTAAATAGTTTATTTAGAAAATAAAAAAATAAAACGAGCCATCTGATACACTTGCTCCCATAAGCATATCAGATCACAGCCAGCTTTTAAAATTCACTCTACTAATCAAGGCTGTCTTACTGCAGTATAAAAATATATATTTATTAGTACATGCTCTTCGCACAAAGGTTTTTGCTTCCCAGTGGTTTTCCATTAAAAAAAAACAACCCTTGCCCTCAGTCATCATCCCAGTGCTAAAACCCATTGCAGATCCACTTACCAAATCCCTGTGTAACACCCAGTTAGCATGCAGGTAGTGAATACCATCTAGGATCTGATATAACAGCGACTTCACCATTCCCCGAGGTAACTGAACTGGTTTCTTGTTTGCTTTAGAAGCCCTGTGAAACTTGATTATATGCTGTAAAGTGGAAAAAAGAAATGAAAATAAAAGAAGTGCAATGTTTACGCAAAAAGATTGCCATCAACTCCTTACACAGACTTCTTAGGTTTTTTTCAACCATCCATGATTCCTTTTCCAAACTAGAAACATGTGCCTTAAGTACTAAAAAATTAATACTGTACTAGGTAAAGTGCTCACTGTCCCAAAGCAATCTCTCAAAAATTAAATTGTGGTTTTACCCCAGCAGGCAGCTAAGCCCTGCAGAGTATGAAGAATACAAAACCAGTACAACCATCAATGCAAATTTCCTTGCAGATGACTGATCTTGAAAGTTTTAGGAGGCATTTTGTTTGTTTTGTTAAGATAGGCTGATATCCTGTATATCAAATCACAGAATTACAAGTGTATTACCTCCTACGTTATTTTACTTTTAGGTCTTCTCCTACAGTAATAATGACTGTAACATTCAAGACCTAATGCCAAGCAGAAATTTTTGCAACCTGTATTAGGAATTTTATGCATTTAAATCCAAAGCCCAGATTTATTCCTTCTTTATTTACGATACCCTTATAGCACAGTACTCTCAAAACAGAAGCTGTTGACAGAGCAAGTCTACAAATCTGTCCATCTGAAAGTCAGCCACCAAGTCAGACACAGGAAAAAAAACCTTTAGCAATTCTAAGTTTATACACAAGCAATGATGTCTGGCACCAAGGAGAAGCCCAAAAGGACATGTTGTCTTAGCACTCGAGTCCCAGGTGTCACTAAGTTCAACAGCAAGGTGTGCCATACTCATAGGCATTTCCATGTTTGCCTCCTTCAAACACAGAGGCAATTTCTAGAACAAGCTTCTTAATGTATTCACACTTTTTTTCTGTAATGGCTCGCACTTGTGTGATCATCAAAACAGCCCAGATCTTGTCTACCAAAACCCGGCACAAAACTTATATCATGTGCACTTCCTTCATTCATGACCCCTCACATTCCAGGTGCCAACTAACTAAGCCAACTACCTAACACCCTTTGGCAAACTGCCTTTCCTCTCCTGCTGCAGCGCAGCTCCATACAGCCTGCCCTCTTTCACTTCAGGCAGCAAGCTTGGCTTTCCTCTGAGGAACAGGCACATTTCTGCTGTGACAGTGGTAAAAATGGAGATGCACAGAGCAAAGAAGCATTGATGAAAAGGTGACAGTCCCTGCACCATCAGCCATGCACCACACGCACAAGCATCCCTCAGCCTGAGCCACAAGTTTCCCCTCCTCTCAACTCCCACTTCCACCAACTCCAAAACAAATGTTATTTTCACACAGTGGACCGAGAGAAGTGAATCTTCAGAGACAGACAAAAACAGATGGTTGTCCTAGACTTTTTTTGTTCCTGCTCTAATACACTCCGTATTATCTGGCTCTTTCCCAGCCTTGAGACCTGCTGTGCTAAATACAAACAGAGCTGGAGCACTTGATCCATAGCCCGCTCTCTGGGGCACAGAGCCAGCCCAGTTATTGCTACTAAGTCTCTCACATCCTGATACAGTGAACAACCAGGAGCTGGTACAGCTGGGGAATTCTGGAGTTCATACAGGTATATGCATGTAAGCATAAAGGTCAAAACTGAGGGTCATTCCTAAGTTACTTATATACAAACCAGTATTTAATTAACAGAAACGCTTCTTTGGTGATTTAGGTTAAGTACGAAGCAATGCAGAAATGTATAAATACAAACAAGGACAGGTCATAGTCCTAATCATTCTAACAAATATGAATATTTTGTTTTTTGAAACGAAAAACCTCTCAAACATTCCTAAACTTCCGTAGCTTAGCGTATCATAAATATGGGGGAGCAGTGAAAAGAAGAGTGCTCTTATTTTTCCTTCATATTAAAATAAAACCAAAACAACTTTACTCCATTTCCTCAAGATGTTGTTTTCTGTTTATCAGCCTTCAGAATGTCTCAACATTTCATCTGTTTGGTAACTTTTTTGACTCTAATTTTATTTTGGTAACAAAACCTCAATACCAAGTATCAGAACTTCCAGGACATTTAACTGTAAGAAAATACCTTTCATTTAGCTCAGCAGAAAGAAAACAGACACACTAGTTTTTAGGCAAATGCTACTGAGTAATTCCCAACTACAAGAAACACCACTTTCCAAAGAAATTAGTTTTACTTTGGTTTGTGCTAAGTGACATGCTGATGAAAAAACAACTCTTGATTCATACTGTGCAATTCTCACATGTACACATTCCACCTCATTCCAAATGGTTTCTGTTGCACCCTTTGATATGAATCTTAGCATCTTGTAAGGTTAGTATTTGTAATATTGAGAGCAATGCTCCAAATGTATGTCAGCATTAATTTGAGGCACACGCACCTTTTTTTAGGGAAGTCAAGGCTGCATAGTATTTTTCATCTTTCACCATGCTACTTTATTTTTTAAGTATTCCAAATGGATATTAAGCTTACAAATACTGAGTTAACAGAAGAATACAGTATGTATCTTAAAACAAATATACTTTGCCTCCAAGAGGTTTCTATTTTAAAGAAATAAAATATCTTGCAATTAGGAATAACCCGCTTTCCTCACAAATACACGGAATTTTTGCAGACAAGTTGAGTAAGAATTCTTCCCACTGAAATTTATGAATTAAATATATTATGAATTAAATATACAATTAAATGCCACTACTCTCATTTCATATATTCACGGATAACAATCAATGCAACTAAAACTGAACTGTCCTATTCAAAAAATAAGTCTGTCATTTTTCAAAGGTAATTCACCTGTGTAATCAATTACATTTTCCTGCACCCTATTTCAGCTGTAATAGGGGTTTATATCTACATTTATTTAAGCAGACTTCTAGCTACTGAGAACTGATTTTTGCAGATCTTTATCTTCTTAAAGAGATCACAGGTTAACTGTGTAGTGTGTTTACTTAACATTTTCCATTGCTTTTCCTTTAGTACTGAAAATGCGTCCAACAAGCATGTAGGAAACAGCTATACTGTGTTTAAAAATGATGTGTCACCCCAGACCTTGTCCCTTTGCTGCAACTACAACTCTAAGCCTGGTACCTACAAACAATTCACCTTACCCAGAGGTCATGTTCAGCGTAGTCAAAGAGAAGCCACACTTTCCTGTCAGCATGAGAAAGGAACACCTTTTGCAGAGAAATTACATTTGGATGCTTGAGCTCCCGCAGCAACTGCAAAAGAAAAAGTCCACAACAGTTATATACATACATCCAGAGCTGGGATACTTACAACACAAACAATAAAAGTTGAAATCTGCAAACCACAGAAAACCACATTTTTTTTGTGAAAGAACCAGTCATTAGTTTCAAACCAAAGCTGAAAGTGGGTCATAACCCCCTCAGGCATTCACTTCCTACTCATTTTCTAAAAGCTGAAGTCTATGTAAAACCTCACTATTATCCAGGACCAAGATGACTCTGCAAACAGCCGGCTGTGGCATCTGCCCTTTCACATAGGCTGTAATCTTCAACGGTCCCATTTGGGGTACCCCATTTTCTCCTCGCTCTCAATTATCTGAAAATGCTGCATTTTGGTTGCAATCATTTGAGACTGAATGGGATGGCTCATGTAGAGCTGTCAATGCAGTCAGCTAAACCAAGATGTGGTTTGTAAGGTGGACTCTGCTGATCTACAAGGTCACCACTCTCTACAGAAGAGGGTCCAGCTCCTTGCCACAACACAGATTACACCAGTTAGTACATACACAGAAGCCACCCATAAAACAGCACCCAGTTCAAGAGAAAACCATTCTGGATGCACAAAGGCTGGCAAAAGGTAACCTGGTACTGAGCTCTTGAGCTGAAACAAATCAGGGTACTCACAGCAGAGACAGCCCTAGCGAAGGGACGCACCTGGAACTTCTTTCAGCAGCAGTGAGCCATTAAACCAGCTCAGCTGCTTCAGAAACTATAGTTTTAACCCCACCGAAAGGAAAACATAGACGAGATACAGCACAACAACTGAATGAAGACAGCATCAGTCTATTTGAGCTCTACACGGCTACATGTAGAGCTCAAATGGTCATATTACAATCATACTGTAGTCACTCAATTGCTAAGAAAGAAACAGAAGCTTTATTTAAGCACACTGTGGTTAAGTGTGACTACCCAAGACTAGTCAAATTCTTGCCAGTTCAGTGGGCCAAAAGCAATGACATTTTTATTAAAAGGAATGGTTAGGGCTATTTCTCTTTTTAAAAAAAGCCACGGGAAAATTATACTACTCTTTGAATACAGAATTTACTTCTGAGACAATTTTCAATAAAATATAATTTTTCCACTACATAACAGAGGAAACAAAAAAATTCATTCCTTTCTATTGATACCTTTGTCATATGTGCTAAAATTTTAGCTGCTACAGAGATAGTAAAGTGGAAGTATGTATCTGTGTGTTTGTTTCCTTCTTTCCTGTTTCATTTGAGACAGACTCACGTTATGACTCACTGACCAGCCTTCTGTGTGGCATTTCTTGAGCAAAAGGACCTACAGCCCACAGAGCTTTTACCTCAAGTAAGAGATCAAACAGGAAGACAGTGTAGAGGAGACAAAGCAACAACAGAAATCAATGCAGAAGGCTATAGAGTTTGAGCATAGTAAAACTAAGATTTGTAAAAGCACCACATCAAGGCACTTTAAGGCAGGATCCACAAGAAGTATGGAATTCTTTAAATGCCTGTCATTCCTACAAAGCATAAGATCAGCATGGGAAAAAACAAGAAATGCTTATTTGCACTTTTTTATCAATTACAGGTGGGGACTGCCTGTGGTAATTTAACCACAGCCAGCAGCTAAACCCCACAGAGCCACTTGCTCACCCCTCTCAGTCAGACATATGAATGGAAGAACAAAAAAGCAAGAAAATCTGTGAGTGAGGTAAGACAGTTTTGTAAGTGAAGGAAAGAGGAATTAAACACCAGACCCACAACAAAACAACATAACCAATGCAAAGGCAATCACATATAACTTCCCACAAGAAGACTGATTGCCCAGCCAGTCTCCAAGCAAAGGCTACCTCTCCAAAGGGAAGAGGGGCAGGAGTGGGAAACAGAGAAAGCGTGAACACTGTCAGTAATAGCCAAAGCACCGGTGACTTATCAACACTGCTTTAGTTACAAACCCAACACGCTCCACCATGCAGGCTGATGTGGAGAAGATGAACTGCATGCCAGACAGGCACAGCACAGCATCAAAGACCAGCCTCTCAATGGTGAATGACGTTGCAGGGTTTAAGGATACACTGTGCCAGTCCTTATAGAAAAATAGTTTTTCTTTAATCAGCAAAAATTCACACATTAAATTTATGCTTAAAATTTTAATTAACTGTACCAGAAGATTACATGACAGTTCAGCAACTATGTGTCCATACCAAAATATTATCGTATTTCCTGTGGCCTGATAAAACGAACTATTCCTTGATGAAAGATGCAGATACTAGTCACAGCTCTAAAAAATAATGTAATGTTCCCTTTTGTCCTTTCTGATCCCATTTTAAGTCTGTCCTACTCCTTATTCCCCAGGTAGCAGCTATCACCTACCTAAAAGAATCCAACCTCTTCACATCAAATGTGATTCAGCTTGGAGAACACATAGAGAACCTACTACCAAAGCTGGACATAAATATGAGAAACTAAGTAATGCAGCAGAAGGATTCCCTGTCTGAATAGCAAGGCAACATAGACAGAATTCTCCCTTGTTTGTTCTAGAGGCAGTCAATACTTCAGACTTCAAGATTCACAGCATTCTTTGCTTTTTTCCTCCCCAAACCACCTTGATCACTCCCCTTTCTGTCTTTTATTTTTCCTCTAAACATCCCAGCAATCCTCTCAAATACCCAGAAACCCCACTATCCTCCCCCAAAATCCATAGCAACCTGCTTTCCTTCTCATCAGTTACAAAGTCCCAGCTGACACCCTCCAAGAATACACCTGCGAAGTTCCTTCTGCAGCCCATCACCTTTGTGTTAGGAGCTCTGGCCTTTGTTACCATCACTGACAGCAGCTGTTACTGTTTGTGCATCTGTGTACTCAGTTTATCATTCTTGCTGGTTTCTGCCTTTGCCTTTTGTGCTGAATAGCTGTTAGATCCACATTCTTTCAGTCTGCTTAAAAAACCTGATGGGTTCAGTCAAAGCCAGACAGCCACAAGCAACCCAGTGAGTAGGATGGCTAACATACATCAGTAAAACCACCAGAAAAAGGAAATGATTGCTGCAGTGGTGACAGATGATTCCTAAATTACTGTCTTGGAAAGGCTGAAACACAGTGACAAATGCAAACTCTGTCTGAAGTATCTGAAAGAGCTCATGCAGATGATAATACATCACATGGGCTGTAAAGAGCATTTTCAGCAACCTCAGTCTCCATGAACCAGGCCTCTCTAGCCCATAAACCACATGCCTTTCCTACCAGATGACTTGACTTGTGTCCAGCAGCTGACAGAGTTCAAACAAAGACAGTTCAGACAAAGTAGACTGCAAGAAGCATGCTTTGAATATCAGTATGATGCCTGCTAATGATAAAGGCTGCTTTTTGGCCTAATGACTATTATCTAACTGCTTCTGTCTATCCTAGTTCAGTTCTGTAGAACACAAAGAGAAAGCAGACAAATATGATGTGTTTGGCTCTCAGTAAATTGCCTTCCTTTTCATTTGCATATCACATGATGATTCAAATCTATTTCTTCAACCAAATCTATTTCCTCTTATATCAGTTAGTCTCGTTACCACCTTATAAAGAAGGGAGACCCAACAAACCTTCAATGAAACAGAAATCAGCAAACGACAAAAATGCCAATACATCTGTTTTGACTTGAGTGTTAGAAGCCCATTTTATCCCTGGCTGGTCTTGCCCTTGCTTTCATATTGTTTGAGATCCAGCAAAGGAAACAGCATCCCTGCGTGCAGGTCCTCGGCTCACACTAAGGTCCCTCCATCTCCCTCTTGAAAAGAAGAAATACTCATTCCACAGCCGTGGGGTAGCTGAGGGACAGTAAATCAAAGTGTCCCAATGATTCATAAAATTGTTAAATTGCTTCATAAACAAGGACAAACTGAAGAAAAACAGGATGTTATTAAATAATCAACAGCAGCACTAAAGGAATCAGGAAAACTGCAGCATGACTAAGGCCAATCTTTCTTTGCACTAACAACGATTATGGGCTAACATAAAATATGGGCTGAAGTCAGCACAATTTTTTACAGACATGACCTGCTTCCTCCGATGATATTCCCGTGTTTCCCGTAAAGTTCTCCACCACAACACTTCTCACAAGCCAAGACACCACACTCTTCATGCAAGTGAGGATTTCTAGCTCTACTGCAAACGCCATTTCATCCCTGCTCTTGATGCTTGCTAATCTTTGTGGTCCGCAGGGAATGTTAACCTGCAAAATGTAGCCCTGCAATACTACCATGCTTACTTCTATAATTCAAGTTGCACAGGGGAGGTTAAGATCAGTTATCAGGAAAAATTATTTCACCAAAATGCTTGTCAAGCACTGGAACAGGATGCCCAGGGAAGTGGTTGTGTTGCCATCTCTGGAGGTATTAAAAAGACACACAAATGTGCTGTTACTGAGGGATGTGGTTTAGTGCCGGACTTGGCAGTGCTGGGTTAATGGCTGGACTTGATGATACAGGTCCTTCCAAACCTAAATGATTCTAAAACCGTATAATGAAGCACAGTTGTTAGAGCAATTTGCCAGGTAACCTGGCCCAGAAAGAGCTTCCCCTATGTCACGACATTTGCTGTTTTAGAAAAAGCAGCTTCTTGCTCTGACTGCCTTCCTTTTGAGTGCCATGCAGCACATTTCTCCCAAGCCTTAGCACAGTCAGAAAACTGGCTACACACAAAGCCATTGGCAGTATCAACCAAACATTCATTTAAGCAAAAGTCACTATTGCATTATCTGGCTAGTTTGACGGCATAAATTCAAACTCTAATCATCATCTCATGCTTCAAAAAGGCTCACATCAGTTTCACCAAGGGATCCAGCAACAAACATCATTAACATCATTAACAGTCATGCCATTGCCTTACAATGGAAAAATGGGCAAGCAGGGACTTGGAATACAAAGCAGACTGCAGCTGATGCAGAAAGGCGACTTTCAGACTGGAAGGTGAATGACAATTGTACTCATCCTGTAACAAGTAAGGTGCCAGTGGAATTACTGCTACAACAAATGAGTATGGGCAGCAATAAGATGTTACCTGAAACACTATGCATAATTCTGGCCCATTTGGGGAAGATTAATTCCAACTACAACAGGGTAAAGAAAGCCCAAGCCTACACCCAGAGGAAGGGAGAGCCTACTGCTCAAAGAAAACCAGCAAGCCAAGCCAACATGCTTATAGCCTGCCAAAACAAAGCAGAGAAGAAACAGTCTCTCTCTCTTTAAAACGAGAGCAGAAGAGAAGAGCTATTTTAACTAACTGACAATATTATGATAAGTACAAATAGGTACGAATTAGTCATGATTAGTTTTAGCTTAAAGGCTGAATAATGTTCATAGAGTCATTACTAGAATGAGATTCAGAAACTGCCTTCAGAGATCTCTTCTCCTTACAAATTTAACTTGTAGCTTGCTAAATTTTTTAAGGTACTATTTGCTTGTCTGCAAGAGCAGGAGTAGAATATGATGACTCCAGAGATGTCACCCAATTCTAAGCCACAAAAATTTGTAAAAAAATTTCCAGTCACTATTCTTAGTTTCCTACAAAACAGTGGAGCTCTACTCAAGTACTTTAAACTTGATATATAAACTAACCCCCCAATTTTATTATACAACTGCTCAAATCCCAGGCTGGCTTACCTACTACACAGCAGATTCAAGAACTGTTTGCTTCAGTGTAAATACAATTTTAGTTTTACATTCTCACGAGTCAGACATTCCACAGTACTAAAAAAGAACAGAATACCTGCTGAAAGTACATGCTGTTTTCCTTTCAGAAGTGTTCAAATAAAAGCTTACAAAGGCGTTGTAACTGAAAGTTATAATACTGCTCACTCTAAGAATTTATTATGAGGCTGACAACACATTTTTGAAGCTCCAGTTCTTCAGACAAAGCAACAATTCCACAAGGTTGTATATTTTATTCTTTCGATTTTTTAAAGTCCTAAATGTGCAAAAAAGAAGCCTGACAACACAAAATGTCAAGAGGAAAAAAACCCGACATTTCTTTTTAGCTTCCACAGTTTCTAAAATAAATGAGTCTTATGTGATGTCACATTCAAGTCAATATTTATTACCACCTTCTAATTCCAAACACATTTGAAGTATTAGAAGAGGTGTTATTAAATGTTCTCTGAAAGTAAGGAGGCGGGTGAAGTACCCAGATGAGACAAGCACTGGATGTTAAGCTTGGACAAACTCTGCTGTTCACAGAAAACATTATGATTCCTAAGGATTCTAATTACAACATTTAGTCAGTATCTCTGTCCCACTGTCACAGAACTAAAAATAGTGCTACCCTCCCTTTATACAAAATCTCTCAAGAATACTGTTTTCAGATGAGTAATTGGTAAAGTACTCAGTCACAACTCATGTTTTACATACCATGTTAAACTATAGCATTTGAGAATCATTAAACATGCCAAAAAGAGTCAAATCAAACAGCTCTCTTCCTCAGTACTTTGTCACCTTTCACTATATGGAAAGATTGCCAAGAAACCATTACATGCCCTCTCACATGAGGAACACATGCAGTCATCTCAGTGATTTCTGTGTTTGGTCTTTCTTGTGGGAAACTGCTTTCACTGTTAGCATGGAAGGGACATGACAGCCCCCATAACCTGAGGAACCTACACACAACTGTTGTTCATTGCGACACAGCTGGTTCAGGATCTCTTCAGGCAAGCTCACTGGGAGAGTTATTTGTTCCTTGCCAAGGGAAGGTGTTGAAGAGAGTAAATCCTGGTGTCACCCAGTTTCGGCTTCTGCCTCATGGGGTCCCTCTGGTTGCTGCAGGCTGCAGAGATCACAGTCATCCTCGGACTGGCTATGAAAGAGCCCTTACACCCTTCTTCCATCCCTTCCACTGGCAGAGGGAAGAGAGACCTGATAATCACATAGTGACACACTGTTGTCACCCAGGGCACGGAAGGCCCAGTGTGTGAGAAGTACCAATTACTCTCTAGAGGAGCCTCCTCCACCAAGGTCAACTCAGGCAAGACCACTCACCAACAGCAGCTCCCTTCTTACTTGCCGTGGGGGCCAGGCCTGCTGCTCTGCCTCTGTCTCTACCTCTGCCACCCTCCAGCCCCGGTGAAAGCCATGAGGACAGCGCAGACACAGATGTGAGCAGGCCTGCTGCAGAGTCTCTCCCTTCCACATTAATTATGTTAAGCAACAGCACATCCAAAGGATGGTTCAACTCTGCTTGCTCACTCCACAAAACTAACAAAACTCCTCATTTGCCCTTTGGCAAAGATGAACATCCTACAGTCACACTATCACTAGATCCAACACAGAGGACATCACCTTTTTGTGGTAACAGCCTGCACTTGTTACTGACAACAGGAAACAAAATCCTAGGAATGCCTCCAAGGCAGACCTAAAGAGTGAAAACAACCAGAGAAGCCAGCTGCTTATTGTTCCGTAGTCTTCTGTTCCACCCCCAGCAGCCCCAAGGCTGTTCTAACTCGGACAAACTGGATATGGTGTTTAAAGAACACAACACAGACAGGAGACAGCCAGAGCACAGCACTGTCCACCTCAGATCTGCTTTGTCACATTCAGCATTTCCATCAATGAAAGTATCTGCTACCACACCTAGCAGTTCTTCTTCAGGGCCAAGTCAAAAATTAATGATTATCAGGTATTTTTGTTGACCTAATCAGGCACCAATAAACAGACTACATGGAAAACTGGTAAAAAGAAAAAACAAAAAAAAACCAAACAAAACCCTCATAGCTCCCTCAACTAAACAAAACAAAAAACAAAAAACCAAAAATCCCAAACAAAACCTCAACCTAAGCACCTCCTCACTAGCCAAAGGAAGCATATGCAAGCAAAGTACTTGCAAAACCTGCTAAAACTGAATGAAAAATGCTAATCAACACAAAACATGTCAGCAAGTCACTTGGTTGCTTCAAAACCTAAGACTCCTGTACAGAAAACTGCCCAAGCCAAAATTCTGAAGCTCTATTTAAAGCCTGGTTAACTACTCCAGCTTTCTACAGCCTTGAAGAATTCTCCTGCTTTGCGAACTGTGAAATAGCATTTGCTGCACTATTCCAGGTGGATAGGCTTTAATGACTTTCTTCCACGTGATTAAATCAGAAGACGAGGAATCAACCATTTGGGCTTGTACATCCTGCATATTTTTATACAAATCTTCTCACCATTCTATCCCTCTGCTCTCCCATCTAACACAAATTCAACTCTTGGCATGCTGAACGTGCAGTTTTTAGTGCCTGCTTAAATCCTCAGAAGTGAAATTGCAGATCACAAAACAGATACCCAGCATAGCAGGCAGAGCACAGATCAGCAGAGAACAAGATATGAGCAGCCAAACATCCAGTTAAGGTTCTGAAAGAGGCAGGATTCACAAATGTTTACCATGGTGGATGAATGGGGCAACGATAAGGAAAAATACAACTCTTCAACCAGCTTGATATGAAACATATTGATTCAATTAGCACAGTAACTGTTAACTCCACCAAGTAAACAAATGGTTGAAGAAAATCAAAGTTCAAATGATTGAAGAAAAAAACCCCAAACAAATCACTTATTTAAACTGAGTTATAAGATTGAGCTCATCCCATAACTGATTTAGATGTCTGAAATCGGGTCTCTAACCTAGTTCATACCTTTCCCTGTAACTGATGAATTTCAATAGTTATTTTATTTTTCTTACACTATTCCCCAACTTAGGTGTCCACATCAAACAGATGTCTTAACAGAGTAAGTTATGGGCATTTTTAAATATAGAAGTTACTCAATACTCCAAAACTGAAGTTAGTCATCATAAGACAAAAGCCATGGCAGAGCTGTAAAAACAAGAGTTTCACTGAGATTTATATCAAACTAAATTCTTCCCAGATTGTCACAGAGTAGAATATACAAGCTTCAGCTCTCCAAAGAAACTGAAATGGGTACTGCTCATATGCAAACCAAATCATCCTAGCTCCTCTTAACACCACCATGCTCTTCAAATGCATTAATTTGGGTAGTCCAGATAATGCTGTAACAAAGTCTGGCATGCAGCCTTGACTTTTTAAGTACAACAAGAAATAATTTTTATTAGTTATATGTACAGATGACAGGGTACAACACTGCTGGTTAACTCAGTATCATTTTCACACATATTACATATACTCAAATCATCAGTATAAACAGTATGATTATTATCATCAATTTGATTCATTTCCATATGAGGTTCATTTTGCTCCTTTTACAATATTAATTGATAGAAGGGTGGGAAAAATCTGTTTAACAGAATTAAAATAAACAACACCTTTCCAGGGAAAAAAAACTCTCCTGTTCACTTCAAACAGCAACATCAAAAGAATGGCAAGAAACAAATTCAAACCCAGAAGTCCATGGTGAATTATTAATTCAACTGCAGGAAAATTCAACCACAGTATTAGAAGTTGCAAGCCTGGAAGCATAACCAGAAGCAAAGTCAACTACAGCTTAAGAAATGCTGCTTCAGGTTTCTCTTCCTATCCCTACGCCTGCTTTTGGGCTCCACTCCCCTCTTCGCTCTCGATACCTCGATGCTTTCTTGGCATCTTTGGTATTTGCACTATGTTCCCTCCTCCCCTCACCGACCCAGTCCCACGTGGGTCCTGAGTTGTACTGCTGTTCTCTCCAAAAGGTGCATGATGCAGCAGCTCAGAGCATGGAGAAAGCCCCCCTGCTGCTCGCTCCTTTTCCATCAATACTGGGGACTTTGCTGCCCAAGAGGAATGAGGCCAAATCCTTCCTTCCTGTCAGCCAAGTTAATGATTCTCGTAACACACAGAAATTGAGTTAGGGTCATACACGGAGCAGAGACACTTCCCTAACACTGGCAGGCTTCTCCTGCCATGTTCAAGCAGAACAAACTCTTCAAATCTTTTTAGGTAAATCACTGCAGAAAGACAAAAACTTATCCCAAATCTCTCTAAAATGCTAGCTGACATTTCCTAAAAGCATTCAGACTGAGTCACAGCATTTGGAAAACTTCTGCCCAAATGGTTGAAAGTAGCAATATTTAAGACCCTGTTTTGTGCTCCTTTAGTTCAGAGTGGATGTATACAATAGCAGGAGGGCTCAGCTTTCACCATAGGACAAAAAGAACATCTCCTAAAGAATATTCTTTGTGCTTCATTTTTTTCACCTCAGTTCAAGGACTAATGTTTTTGTATCACGAAGCCAACTGGAATTTGACTAAGTGGGAAAGCCTAAGTAGTCACTTCAGTCAATGAAAATGAAATTTAGGGTAAAGTTTTACACTCTTGAGGAATATGGACTGAAAATAAAACTATTCCCTTCCCACACACACCCTTAAGTTATGTGCATTTCCTTTTAGTAAGCAATTTCATTTGAAACATTTCAAGAACAATGAACCCAAGCAGCAGTAAAACATAAGAACATACAACAGGTAAGCTTCTTAATACTGGTTTTTCCAGTGTTTCTTCTCAAGCTTCTCACAAACGATAACTAGACTACATTATTCACCACTTTCTAACAACATGAAATATACAAATATAAACCTGAAAAACTGAAGAAAATATCTGAATAGCATTCATGGCTGTATTACAGTCTCCAAGGCAACAACTGTGTCAGTTTAGTTTGAAGTCTTCACTTAAACAGAAGTTAAAACGTTTTAATCATTATAAGCCAATAAGAACTAATTTCTTTAGGAAAACAACTGAAGTACTAAAAGTCAGACCAAATGTGTAATTTAAGTCACTAACTCCAATCATGTTTTTAAACCGCTGCATTTAAATATAATCTGCCTTGAGGCAGGCAGTAAATTGCAACTTAAAAACACTGTCAATTTTAGACAGCAAACATAACAGGTATGTAAAATCTTCCATGACATTTGTACTTACTTTTAAAACCCTATGATAAAGATATAGCACCCATAGTAGAATAACATGATTGAGCAAACAAAACCCAGGATGCATGCAAATTAATACTTTTATTAAGTTTGTTTGCTAGTAAAAAGAACTGTTACTTACTGCTATTTCTCTGCATGCAGACATGGAAATTCCAGTACCTTCTATCTGTTTTAAAGCATAGTCTTTATCATCTTTCCTGTGAAGAGAAAAAGAAGTTTGGTTAGTCTTTTTGTAATTGCACCATGAATTCAAAGTGAGCTCTTCAGTACCATTCAGAGATCAGTTTCTAATTAATACAAATTATGCATCTTATTTTCATTCTTTTCTAGTTAAACGTCCGGATATCCAGCTAAACTGTAAGCTAACCACAACACCTTGACAGAGTTAAAATATAAGTCTGCTCTCACGACACTGAGATGATTTAAGAACTTTCTTCTTTAAATGCAATGATTAACACTTCTTCGATTTCTTCCTTCTCTTATTAAAAAGAAAACAAGCAAACAATTAGCACATACTAGAAAGAAGCCTCACTAGGGCTTTATCTCACACAAATGTATTACTCTAGGACACAGTAAGTCTCACCCATATTTTAATGAATTCTTGAGTAGCCCAGAACTAATGTCACATTAAAACATCTTTTCTTTCCCCTAGATACCAAACTGCACCTTAAAATTTTGTTCCTACCAACTGCCAAGATTAATACAAACCTCCACCAGATGTTAGAGCAATCTGAAGAACCCAGAAGTGGATTTCAGTGGAAGGTGTCCCTGTCCCTGACAGCAGAGCTAGAACTAGATGACCCTGAAAGTCCCTTCCAATCCAAACCATTTTATGATTCTATGAAAAGTTTGCTCAGCTTCAAAATATATAACACTTAAAAACAACTGTGACCTCCCTGTACTTTAACCAGTATGTAGCTTAGAGTCACTTGTTTCAAATGCAAGCCTATTAGTAACTCCAGTTACCAAAAGCAAAATCAAGAAGAGGTACGCTGCAGCAAAAGAAGATACTGAACTCTTGCCCAGATGGAGTGCTTGTCCTTCCCACTTGTGGGCAGGCATCCATACAACTCCTGGGGGGGCATGACACTCAACAGTATTGCCTTCAATATTTGGAGCACTTGCATAGCCTCAAACCTCTAGGTTACATAAGAAGCCTTATTCATTTTTAATGAATCCAGCTTTCCCAACTGTGAAGATCCACCCTAAAAAAATGCAATTCAAACATCCTTAAGGCAAATAAAACTAAGCTGTAGTTAAGGATTGGGAAAAAATGCACTTGTTTCTTCCAGCTCTCACCATTTGCAAATCTCTGAATCGCTTTATTCCTACCCAAAACACACACTTTCCCCTATTCATCACCACCTAGGGAACAGAGAAAAAAGTGGGAAATTAATGGACAAAATCTGAACACAGATAATGAGGAGAAAGAACAAACAGCAAACAGACAAGAGAAGATTTCAGTAAGGGGGCAATTACATGGATGCAGCAAGATGAAAGACAAGAAAATATACAGCATTTGACCCAAAAAAGGGGGAAAAAAGAATAGGGAAGGCAATGATAGAAGGCATTAAGAAGTTTCCACGTAATAAAACCCTAAAACTTGCCAGCCTGGAAGAGAAAGAGACAGTGCTGAGCGCAAACTCTTATGTGGACAAAACAAGGTGTTACACAATCCCCCAAGAGTACACCTCTACACACCTTCAACGAAAACAAGTTGCATGAAGCCCAAAACCGAGAAACTATTATGATACTAAGCACATAACTGAACTGTGCAACTCATGATGTAAAAATATTATAGGGATCAAAAGCATAAACAGATTTAAGACCAAATTACACAATTTGATCTTTTGGTGATCTTTGGTAATTTGATTCTAAGATCAAATTACACAAATCCATGGTGGATAAGGGAGTTACTGACCACTCCATGAGCAGCTTCTCAACATAACCCCAATCTGCTTTCCAGCACAGAGATTTCCAATGCTGCTGATAGAAAAAGAGGGAAATTTTCTCAGCTAAAAATTGTTTTACCCTCTATCTGCCTTAGCTAGCAACGGCTAGCTATCCAGCTGCTATTGGACAGAAATATGAAGCAGAACGAATTGGACTAGAGGTTATGCTCATTGCCCTGTGTGCTCATCTACTTAATTTTGAGGTGTTTGGAAAGATCCCTATTTCAAGAGAAGTGCTACCACACAGCTGCTACTGTTACGTGCATTACCACTGACAGAATAGGGAGCAAAACGGGTCAGATGAAAGGTTATTCTCATTGCCCTGTTGCTTATCTGCTTAGATTTCAAGGTATTTGAAGGACAAGTCAGTATACAAGTCAGTATAAGTACTACCATGTAACTGGTGATATTA
Source organism: Gymnorhina tibicen (assembly GCA_013399875.1). Taxonomy (NCBI): domain Eukaryota; kingdom Metazoa; phylum Chordata; class Aves; order Passeriformes; family Artamidae; genus Gymnorhina; species Gymnorhina tibicen. The sequence continues at coordinate 1,627,616 of VXAZ01009933.1, forward strand.
CAAGCACTTCTGGTACCACTCTCTGCAGTGAAGCCTGCCATACATTTAAGATGGTACAACTACTTTTAATTGGTCAAATTTTTGCCAAATTAAATCTGGACTAAAATTTTCCATACCAGATGGCAGACCTCCGGAAATTTTTAGAAAAAAACCCCCTCAGCTGTTTCCTAGAACAAAACTGGAAGAACACTCTTTCAGCTGTGTATGTTAACTCTTTCACAATCAGGGCTTTAATGCTGAAATACGACAAGGTGGCTTAAAGAACACAGGATTTGATCTCCTCAAAGCAATGGATGATGCCTCTGAAAATTAATCTTCTCACATTAAAGGCCATTTAAGAGCTGAAATCCAGAGCTGCAATGCTCAATCTTGCTCCACCCTTACAGTGACCCAGGGCTGTAGGGAATGAACTGTTCCCTTCTTTGCTCTGCCCAGGTGCTGCATGTCGGAACCCAGACCAAGTGGCCTCTGCTGGGTCTTCAGCCTACCCAAGTCTAGAAGAAATATAAGCATGGCAAAAAGAAGGAAAATAAATTAAGTTTAGGGATAAAGCACATTTTTAGCACCACACTACACTCCCGTCCAGAATGAGGAAAAAAATAACCAAAGACTTCTTAAATTCTCTGAACTGTGCTGGCACAGTTGAGATACAAAGTAATACACCAATTTCTAACCCACCCCTAACATCTGTTCTACACTGAGGCTGCTAAAACACCATGGTTACTCCATTACACCACAAGTACCAGCTTTTCCATTTACAGAAGTAGGAATATCCTACTTTCACCTTTAAGCCAAGTGATATTTTCATTGTAAAACCTAGTGTAATTCTTTGGAAGCCAAGGGAACTGGAAGGATACTTTTTAAAGGGAGCAGTAAGAGTTTACAGGAGTGCCAAACACAATGACCAAGCTTACTTTACAAAATTTAAGAATTTGCCAATAGTCTATTTAGAATCATAATGCAGCCCAAGGCTTCTGCATGATTTGGAGCCATTTCCTTCTCTGAAGATAAAGAGATGTTTGAAGATAAAGAGACATTCAAAGGCAAAACAGAAAAAACCCCCAGTAAGTAAAAAGAAAAAAAAAGGGGGGGAAAGCCCTGTTTATAAACATCTTCCACAGTTAATTGTGAGTAACAAAATGGGCCACTTCGCAGGTTGCATTTTAAGGGCACAGCAAGACTCCATTCAACTAAATTTCTTCCTTCTAACAGAGAGGTCATGTTCGGAAGATCTGTTCTCTTTCTCTGCTGCCTGGAATTAAACATTAAGTAACTTCAGCAGCTCCTCCACCTATCAGTTGGCTTAGAAAAGCTGGTCAATCTGCAATATTATTTTCGCACCAATTTATTCTTACTTTCTTGCACTTAAGTAGGCTGGTATCTTCAACACTGTGGTGCTTCCAACTAGTAACATGCAGCATGAAAGCAGCAAGAATAACAAAACTCACTTTGTACACTGCTGCTGGCAACAGCAGCGCTTACTGTAGTCATGAGCAAACTACATAACCTTGTGGAAAATCCTCAGAGGGACAATACTAACATCAAAGTCAAACTTGAAAAAGATGGTTACCTGCAACATCACTTCCAGTAGATTTTAATGACGACAACAACAATAACAACAACAAAAATACCTACTGAATTACCACAAAAAAGTATAAAAGGTGTTGCTCTTAAAGGCTAAAGAAACTAAAACAAAAAATTGCCATCTGTAAGAGTTTCAAGTTTTTATTATAATGCTGCTTCTAAACATTGTAGTTTTTTAAGTTCTACTGAATCTGGAAGTACAACGGCATCATAAGAAATATTCAGCCTCTGGGGTAAAAAAACACCTTCAAAAATGCCCATATAAGTAAAAGAAAGAAGGCCTATTACATAAAAGGCAGATTAAAAAAAATAGTTCTGTTGTTTCATCTCACAAACCATAAATTTTGAAGAAATGTATTGACAAAACATTGCAATACATCCTTTATTCATATCATTAGAACAGTTCAAAATTCAACTGAGTAATAAATACAGCAGAATAAAGTAACAAATCCTTTAAATCAGTGATGATAATTCTAAATTTACACTACAGTTAAAAATCTCAAATTAAAAATTAACTGGTCACAATGTAGGAGTAGTTTTGTCTATAAAGGAGATGTAAAATCTGACTGCAGCTAAACATTTGAGGGAAATAGGCTCTGGAGTTTTCAGCTACCAAAGGGAACTGTAAATGCAGTATCTCTTCTACAGAAAACTAAGGAATCTCTCAACTGTTTATGCCTCTTATTCCCTAAAAAATAAAAAAACCTGATAGTGAAAGATAAGCCTACCAATAAAACACATGTGGGGATTTCTTTTATTTCTACATGTTCAATCATGAAAATCAAACACAACAGCAAATTATAACATTTAGAAGACTTGACATTTTCATTTTGTTGCATCATCCCCTACCTCTTCCCCCAAGTCACAGCAGTGGTATTTTTTGGTTTTGTTTTTAAATAAATGAAAATCACTCTAGTCATGCAAGAGATCCAATGAAGTCTACAGGAAGTAGTAATTCAGTTCTTGAGAAGCATATGAATGCACAAATGCAGTTTTTGAAGCGGAAAGATTTAATACATTTTATACCAAATGCCCATGCTGTAACCACAGCAAACATTTAAATACACACCAAAAGAACACATAATTTTCTAGAAAGTACAGCAAGATGAGGGCAGACCTGGTACTCATTCAAACGATGACTTGTGAGAATAGAATTATCTGTTTCCTCTTCCAACATCACATTCATGGCATCAAATAATCTTGCCAGAATAAGTCCAGGAGTTCTATTTATTTTGCATTTTGTACCTATTAGCTACCAATCCAGAAAATAAGTGTATGGGAGAACCAAGGGACAAAGGACACAAGAGGCTGAGGTTCTCAGTGCCTTCTTGTCATTGGTTTTCACATCACAGCACTCTTTCACAACTACATGTTCCCAATGCTAGTGGCACAGTCCTGGTGAAAGTAGAGGAAAACCAAATTAGGGACGATGTCAACAAATTGGACACACAAGTCCATGTGACCAGGTGGGCTGCATTCAAGGGTGCTTAATGGTGCTGGCAAATGTCATTGCAAAGCCAGTCTGTCATCAGCAAAAGGTCATGGTGCTCACTGGCAGATTCCTGATGATTAGAAAAGGGCAAATATCGGGACCCTCTTTGAGAAGAGCAAAAAGGTTCAGTGATATTATAGGCCAACCAGTTTAATCTCAGTCCATGAAAAGGTTATGCAGCAAACCGTCCCTGGAAGCTATTTTCAGTCCCATAAAGGAAAACAAGTGACTGGGAACGACTAGCAAGGATTTGCCGAGGGTAAGTTGTGTCTCACCAACCTGAGTGTCCCATACAATGAGAGGAACAGCTCTATGGACAATGAAAAAGCACTGGATGTTACCTTGACCTTGGCAAAGCTTGTGACATGATCTCATCACACATGCAGCGCCCAGTTAGAGAGCCTGGACAGCAAGCAGCTGCGTGGGGCTGAGCTGCTGGGGTTAAACCTCAACAAGCACATAAACCGCCTTTATAACTGAAGAATGCAGTGAGATTTAAATGTACAAAGGGTCATTGTCACAACAGCTGAGACAGAGAAAAGTTTCAAACTGGCAAAACATTTAAATGTATGGAACCCAGCGGTTATCATTGCATACATTTCAACGTACAATGCTGAACAGGTATAACTCTGCACAATGAGATGTAGCAGTTCTGTGAGGATAGAGAGCAACAATCAAATAGCAAAAAATATGTGCATCAGCAGAAAATAAATTGTATAGAAAAAAAATGGATACTAAGTACTTGGTACAACAGCTGAAAAAATTGCACTATAAGCACCTGACTTCCCAGAAACACATTTAGGTCAAAACTTTTGTCAAACTAATTAGCATACAGTAAGTCTCATCACTGACCCTGTACCTTCAGGTAAACCTAAAATAAAGAACAAAATCTTATAAATCATTCTCTCAAAAATATCTGAGCTAACAGTGAGGCAATGATAACCACTACGTCTTGTTGTAATTTCCTTTTTACAAAACCTGTTTACAAAACATCAAAATGTTTTCCAAATACGTTGACAAAAAGAACTGAAAAATACCAATGAAGTTTTGCACAATGGCTTGCTTTGAGTCAATGGGTTGCTGCTGAAATAACCCCATCTTCATCCTCACACACACGCACACACACACACACTCCTGTCCTTCGCGGTAGAGTCCAGGCACTCATTTTCTCATGGAGATGAGTTTGTTCAGAAAGCTTATTATTTGTTCTGAGCTTATTCAGAAAGGTATTTCCAGATTTTTCTCTGGTACACTTTCTGCCCCATTAGTAAGTTGAAGTGGCCTGCTGAGTGCTCAGATGAACACCGGACATAGCAGATGTACAGCAGTTCCTGTCCACATTTCAGATGAACTTAGATTATCTTCTAACCAGTACTTCATTTCCACATCAGCTGGGTGCAATACATCCACATTTGCCAGATGGCTGCAGCTAAATGCAGCACCCCCTACAGAAGTAATTATGATTGCTGGAAAAATTCACCATAGCTAAAGCCGCATATTTTTCAAAATATGGAAACAATATAAACTAAAATTATGTTCTTCTCTTATAGTTGTTTAAGAGGGACTTGAAAGTTATTTTACTTTTGCTGATGCTCTATGCATGTTATACATACAAATGTCCAAAATTTGATTATTCTACAAATACTTAATTTTACGAGGGCCACTCACAGGTTTTGTCTTGTGAGCACATTTCAGTTAAACTGACTAAAATAAGTTGATGAAACCAAATCAGAAGATAAACATTAGCTCAAATTACTGCTTCTTCATTTGATTGAACTTAAAAACATTTTGAAAAATGCAGCAGTTCTATAACATGCATTACACCTACAGGAAATAGGTTAACATTATCTTCTCTACTATAGCATAACTATTTTTAAAAGTTCAGATTTATTCAAGCCCAGAGTATTTAAATGTATTTACAACCAGCTTAAAGTTTATCCCATCATAAATTCTAGCTTGTTCCTTTCAAGGAAGAAATCTGCCAAAAATGAGATAAAATCCCAGATTCCGTCATGAAAGCCTCTTATGTATTAATATATGAGAAAGGATTATGAATAATACAACCCAGTCAAAACCTGTGAATCTGAACTATTTTGTTAAGGATTTCCAGCTAAAAAGAGTAGTTTACAACTCTTCTCTCCTCTACAAAGTTACCTGCAAAGAGAACACAAGAATAAAGGGACATCTCTTTCTAGGAAGAGAAGGGGAATAAAGTGCAGCTGGTACTAGTTAATCTGCAGATGAGAACAAATTCAGTTCATAAAGCAGTATGACTTCTTACATATTTGTCCTTGCCACTAAAAGCAGCACCTTCCACCCATTCTAATACAGCTGCCAGCATCAGCACCTCTTTACACTGTCATACACTCTCAACAGTGCTCACGTCCCAAAGGGGAGATTTCAGACTGCATCCCTATTTCTACAGGAATAAATGTTATTTACTTCTTCAACTTCAAATACGTGAGATACATGAAAGAGATACATGAAAAAATATGAATAAAAATGCATAGAAACATGTTTAAAAAAAAAAAATTAGTGATCAACTGTCTAGAATCCCCAAGAGCTGAACGGAGCCTCCAAACAAACCCCTGCAAAACTTGTACATTGCAAAACTCAGAAAAGTTGACAGAAACTTTATATTTCATTTTAATTACCCACTGCTGTTCTCTCCTTTCTCTTTTTTTTTTTTTCAGAGATGTAACAAAAATATATGCCTTAATGCTAGGCAGTGAATATCTTGCAAGTTTGTCAATAAGTTCTAGCTGAATTAAAATTTAACTCAAGGTCTAACATAAAAAGATCATATTAAAAATGTAAACATTAAACAATCTAGCAGAAGAAGAACAATTAGACTTCTCTCTAAGGCAACATTTCAGTAAATTTGCATGGTAAGGGTTGGGCTTTTTCCGCTTTTGAAGACACGTACACAACGCACAGAAAAAGCAGAAGCAAAAGACAGCTTATTCAAAAGCAGGGAAAAAAGAGTTTGTGCTCTTCATTGCTGCTATTAGTCCCCTGCTGTCCCCCCATATAGCTTATCCTGAAGGAAAACTAATGCTTCAGAATGACTGAGTCTTGTTAACACTTTAATATGCAATTTTTAGACACTGTATGCTTTAAAAAAATTAGAAGAAAAACCTTTACAAAAGGATAGAAGCATATAAGGTGCACAGTTTGTGACTAAAGCTGGTTTCATGGACTCGGATCTAATTTTACAAGATGTCATGTGAAAATAGAAACCCTTATTACTTACCACAATACTAACAAAAAGAAATTAGTCCAGGGGAAAATGCACTAACAGAACTGAATTTATTAAAGATCTAGCTAAGGCATCAATATTTTTTCCATTCCCAAAATACTTAGGAGGACATGGCAAGATCACTGGACCAGAACAGCATCATTATTTTTATCAGATAGCAAGGCTTATGCTGAGAATATTTTCTACTTCAAAATAAATCCTCCAATAATCAGAGCTTTTAGTGGGTAAAGAAAAGGTAATTTCCAAAGCTGGAGGAAAAACCATCAACAGCAAGCCAATAAACACTAGGGCTTCTGAGACAGCTGATGTGGTGAATGGCAATTACTGATTCACTTTTTCCCTTTTGTTCTTAGATTTATTTTTTTTAATTAACAACTTTTGCCACAACATGTAGTTTGGCTGGAAGTTCAAAGCAACCAAGTAAATTCAATGATGCACTATACATGTGGTTCTTCTGATCTAAGAATTTGCTGCTGTCAAAAGGAAAGTCTTCTCAACATCTCTGCCTTGCTGCTCCCAGCCAAAAAATCCCCTCCCTTTACGCCAGCTCTGATCTGTGCCACACTCCGTGACACGATTCATCTCCTGCATTTTCCTAAGAGTCATCTACTTCTAAAAAAGAAGTTAACTAATGTTAAGTAAGTTAACTAACATGAGTTAACAAATTCTGACAGTTTACAGCAGGGTAAGATGAGTATCAAAACCAGCACTAACAAAGCATGTGGCAGGAGCAAAAGACAACAAAGGAATGAGTAGAGAAGAAAGACGGAGATGGAGGAGAAAAAGCAAGATACCACTCACTTTTACCTACTTTGTGGTAAAACCACAGGGAGTATGGCTGTCCATAATTCAAAACACAGGAAAAAAGCAAAAAAACCAACCCCCACAAAAGACAATCTTGCCCCTAGCCCTGCAATTAACTCCAGCACAAAATTTCCACAGAGGAAAGAATCCCTGGGATTTGATTCTCTTTTCCTCTCTTAACACACAAAACTGTAATCCAACAGCCAGCATAAAACCTAAGTTTTAAACCCACACGATTACAAAAATCATTCCTATGAGACTAGTTGATGGGCAGCAGACCCCACTCCAGACTCAAAGCTCCATGGTGCTTTACTAAATGTCATGGAAGTCTTACCAGTACTTTTATAGGAAGCAAAACAAGAAGTGCCTACATGAATTATCTCTATAGGAAAAGACTGCGATATTTCATCTGCACTTTCCTTCTCGTCTCAGACTGCTCTTAAGTTCACCTCAATATTTTTACCACTTCAGAAACTAGAAGCTGCATAAAGAGAACACAGCATTTCAAAGCATCAACAACAAACTGGGAAAAGCACAGGTCCACAGTCCAGAAAACCAAAATTCAATGGGTAACTTCTATTCTTGGTCCACTTGTCTTCAGTAGTCAAACCTATGACGTTATCAGGTTTACACGGAAGAAGCAACATATTCCTTGCTTTAAAAAAACTTCCGTAAGTCTTTAAAGTTACAACTTTGCCTAACAGTCACAAACTTACTACTGCAGGAGCTACAAGTTCACAGATTGCATTTGCTTATTTATTTGCTCTTAATGGAAATGTCTTTCAGAAATGCATCCAGTCACTGAACAACTGTTTCCTATCTTCTCGATGCCAAGGACACTCAGGATTTTGGAGACTTTGCCTCACAGACAGAAGAGTCCTTGTCCACGGGAACGACTGAAGTTTTCACACAGACACCACTCCACATTCCTGAGTATTGTTGTTGGTCCTCCTTAGGTCTACTATATCCTGCCTGTGATGAAGGAATTAGAAGCACCTACAATACAGAAAATAAGACTTACAGCAACAATGCCACTGTGCTTTGTGCTCCACTTCATTGCTACTAAGTTCTGTGATTCTCTCTGCTTTTTAGCACTTGCTTGCATTGAACCGGCACTTCCACAAAAGTGTCATTATAAACTCCACAACTGTTTTCTTAAATAATAATAAACTTGTGTGTGTGTAAAGAAAGGACCATTTTCCCAAACAAATTGCTCCACATCAAGTACAATGTGTTATTGGAAGACTTTGTGATACTGAGGGTAAACCCCTCACGATCAGTCCTTGCCTTCACTATCCCAAGTAACATGCCATCAGCAAAGCTTCTTCCCAACTATTTATGACAAGTGATTTCCAAACAGAACTGAACAGCACAGAGTCCTGATAGATACCACTAATGACCTCTTACCATTATTTCATATCTAACTTCTCCATCCAGAGAAGGATCATCTCTGAGTTCAGCTTTAGTCTCTGGTAGGGAACTTAACAGAATGCCTTTTGGAAATACAGTTAGATTACATCAACTGCATTGTCATTGTATATTAACTCAATTGATGGATTTTAATAGACTTATGAAGTGCTGAATGTGTATTGTAAGGCTGTTTTCTCTTCATCTCAGCACCTATCATGTGTCCACCATCTCTGCTTTTAACTCTTACCAGTTAGTAGTTTCCACTTTTCCATTTAAAAACTGATCTCATCACTGCCCTTTTCCAGTCTTTCGTAACGGGGACCATTTAAAGCATAGGGTTATACTTTCTGGTTAGAAATTTGCTCCTTCCAATGCGCAAAGACATCTCACCTTGACAACTGACTGCTCTTCACTTCCTGAACACTGAAGTTTGAGACAGATCCTCAATCACTGTCTTCACCGCCAATCCTTTAAGTTCTTTCATAATGTCTACATTCACTTAGCCTCTATTTCTTTATTCATCCTTCACAGAAGACGTAATTTTTCAAAGAACATATCCTCACTCCCAAGGGCTTCCTTTATTCTACTATTTCAGCACGTCACATTTTTTAAATTGATGGGTTTAGAGTACCTACTCACTCTCACTCACTGGGAGCCCAGCAAAGCTTCAAAAACTGTTCCAGACAGCTTGCAACATTTCACCTTCTTGGCTCTCTTTTAGCTTTGAGAGGCCATCTCCTCCCATCACCATGCCCTATATTTTCTTTTTTAAGTGAAGTGGTACTTCAAGCAGGTTTTGTTTTAACCTTGTATAGATTCAGCATCCCTCAGGAGCAAAGAACAAACCATGTTTGTCACAGATAGCCCTCAGTAGTATCAGTTTGAATCTACTCTTTCACCCTACTGTAGGCCAAGTCCCAAATTGATTCTCTCTCTGTGCATGCCCTGTTTCACTAAGTAACTACTTGCTACCATGAAGTTTCGTCTTGGCATTCCTCCCTGACCAAAAGCACACACCTAAATTAAATGAGGCTAACGAGCCGTTCATTACTGTATTCTCTGCTCTGTAGCCTCGCTGATCCAACACAGCACAGGCAAACAAGTCGGGCAGATGTAAATGCAGTCCTAATGATATTTCACTCTCCC
>VXAZ01009933.1:1637338-1656508 GCA_013399875.1 Gymnorhina tibicen
GCCCCGCCCTTACATTCTACCCACAAAGCTTTCTGTGTTGCAATAGCTAGTCTTTTGGTTTAGTCTTTTGGTATCTGACACTCATCTGGCAGAGTCACATAAGCTTCCAGTTGAGCTTCTATAAAATGGAACTAACTAATGTAACAGTGAATGGCACTCTTAGCACATTTACTTGCAAGGGGTTGTTTTGTTCAACCCTGCTTAAACAGGATTGATGTTCACCCAAAAAGAAATGGGAGATTCTGAAAGCCAAGCTATTCAAGTACAAAAAATTAGGTTAAGAATCAAATTACACTCAGGGACAAGTTTGCTGCATTGCTGTCTTCAAATCCCCCCAGGTAAAGCTTGCTCCAGCTGCTTTTATTAAGCTCCATATCTTGCACAGTTCTGTGAGAAAACACAGTTGATGAAACCTGACTTTCCAAGGCTTCGTTGTGGGATTATCCAGGATCTGAATGCACGCTGTAATTGGAAGTACACCTGCAGCTAGGGCTCCCCACTCACAGAGTAAGGCTATGCCTCTCACAGAAAACATATTTTGGCCAGAAACACAAAGTGGAATCAAGGGTTTGCTGCAATTCAGATCCTTTTGTATTTCAAGTTCTCAGCTGCACTTATTATTCACACAGACAGTAATGAATTGAGTCTTCATTTTTAGAGCAACTCTCAAGTGTCCTTTATTCAAATGTCAACATCTTGTATGCAAGGTGTTACAAGCACACAGCAGAGCTTTCCCAGAAAAACAGGCAGATTGTTTCAGTGACCTTTAGTTGTGTTCTTGCCTGTTCACAAAACGTGCATTTTTTTCAAGGACAATTTTAATTTTCAATGTTTAGGCTAGCATCTGTAGTTGAGAAAATCATTATGTTCTCTCGAACATTTTGTCCTTAAAAAAGTATCTGCAGCTTTAATCCTGGCTTATAGTTCTTTTCCTGCAAATTCTAAACTAATTGCACAATATACTTTGCCATACTACCACTTAACACTCAAGGTAGTTAAGATGCAGTTGAATAGAAACTGTTCTCTGAACATCAGTTATCTTTTTGCTTAAGCATCATATATAATTTTACAAGGACTCTTTGGCATCCCAATATTCCTATGATTAAGTCAGTCTTTCACTAGGATATGCAAAAAAAATGTGCAATAGGGCAACATCAGTAGAATTCTCCATTTAAAAGAAGCAGAATATTAAATAGTCCATCCAGCACGTTTCCTATATAAGGTTCTAAGGAGTTCATATGCTTCTGTACAAAATTCAATATATTTATTCATAAAATCATAGAATGGTTTGGGTTGGAAGCAACCTTAAAGATCATCCAGTGACTTCCAAATTCAAGCAGCTATCTCTCAAATGGGAAGCCTCAATACACAGAAGTTAGCAACTCATTCACAAGTAGCCTAACAAAAAATTGTAACTATGAATAAAGCTAGGGCTGTAATCCCAAATGTGCTATTATGAGGCTTGACAAGGTCTCAGAAACCATTTGTTGAGCCTTGGAGGAGACAAGAGAGAACAGCAGGCTAGCCAGCCAGAACACAAAACCCTCCTGAATGGTTATCAGGCCGCACGTAGCAGTAACACGCAGCATTACTTGCCAAGCTCACAAAGAAAAGATGGGGGGCGGCAGGGGGAGAGGAGCACGAGAGGTACAGCACTGGTAGGATGAAGCCTGAAACTGAAACTTTATTCCCATCCATTCACACAACGCAGGCTTCTCTACTCTAAACTCAAGGCTGCTTTACAGTGGAAGGCTACCAGAAAAAAAAGCAAGCCTTTTATTAGCAGGAAAGTATCTTGATGATCCTGCCTCAGCTTCATTACTTTACTTGAACATGCTAAGATACATTTTAGCTGTTTTGAACCTTAAAGAAAAATTCCAAGACTTAAACTAAGAGAGGAGGATGAACTGATTATCATCATCTACATAAAATCACAATCCAGAACTGAGTATTTTATATAAAACTGCTAGCTTTGTTAATATTTTAAACAAGTATAAAAGAAAGAGAGCCAGTTATATAATGATTAAACATAATCTTCATATTCTTACTCAGATTCAAAATGAGAATTCTGAATGCCTCCCTTCAGCACAGGCCCTCTTGTCATATTTCAAATGTTTAAGATCTGGCAGTTCCTCTTCCCCCAACAAATGTCCAGAAAACAAAATATTTTAACCTCAAATAATCTGAGCTAAACAAATCTAAGATTCTTCATGGCAGCAGACTGGCAGAAGACATGCAGATTATTACCTCTGTACAAAACATTATGTACCTCATCCTAAGAGGCAACCCTAGCTGCAAGTATACTTCCAATCTGAACTTGCATTTAGACAGGGGATAATTCCACCAATAAAGCAAACACCCTTGGGGAGGAGAACAAATAAATCAGGTTTCATAAATGCCATCCCATTTCTACTGTGCAAGATAAAAGCCACAACCAGAACTAGCACAGCCCATGTGAATTTAAGACAGCGAGGCTGCACGTCCATCATCAATTTTCCAGCATCTTAAAGCAGTTAGAACCTCATCTATCTTAATGGAGGGACTCTGTACAGACATAGAATTCTTTGGGGTTTTAGCAGGTTTAGAAATACAGAGGTTATTAGTATGCATAGCTGTAAAATTAATATTTTTTTCTTATGGTTAAGACACGTGCTGATGGTTTTGGAGAAATACTTGAAAGCTGTATTTTCCACAGAACCATTATCACATGAAGAGACCACAAACAGTTTTGCTTAAAATCAGCAAAAAGGTTAGGAAATACATCTGGATATTCATCTGCTAACAGTTTATTCTTTTAGAATCTGCAAAGGCCAGCCAAGGTCCTGCAAAAGCATGAAAAGTGTTAAAACCTCATCACACTCATCCCTCAATGCAAGGGAGATGCCACCCCTCTTTTTTTTTGTTGTTAAAAATCCCACAAAAAAAAACATTATCGGAGATGAGGAAACACTTTCTCAATATCTGCTTTCAACCTGTTGGCTGAAGAACTGCTACTGCACGGCCAAGTACGTGCCCCCTGAGCACTTATCACTTGCTTATCTACCTGAATTTTTGTTTTCAAAGCACTTTTCTTCAAATGCACAAAATTACATCCTTCCTTAATTCTACCATTTTATTCCTGATTTCAGATGTCAAATGTAAGGGGCTCCTTCTAGGCCAAGTCTGGGGTTTTTTCCCACAATTTCTCTTCAGATTCTTGAAACTCAGTACTGAAAACAAGAGCTGCAAGATCTGTCATCCTGGTCCAGGAGACCCCAGGACCCTGACTCACCTCTCCTACCCTACTCATCCTCTGAGACAGCAACCCAATCCTACTCCACAGTGGTCACTAATCACAACCCAGGAAAGTTGCAACTCCGTTTTTCTTCCTGTCTTCAGATCATTTGTTAACACAACACTGTCACAGTCTATACCTAGTCTAGCTGTACAAGAAGATGCTTTCCCATGCAGAGAAACAATGCCCAAGCTCTGAGTTCCTGAACCCTGCAGAGCTTCCCCATCTCCACCTCTTCTTTCACCTTCTCCTACGGAGCAGTTTAGCTCCAGGTTCATCTCCTCTTCCTTCACAATGCATTTTTTCAGTGTACCCAACAAACACACATCTTAACCTAAATGATTCTATGATAAATAGAATGTATGTAGAAGTCCAGAGGGAAAAGACCTATTGGGGAAACTTCAATTGTCTGTCTGTAACCAATGCCATTACAAATTTTAAAAGTTTTATTTAAAGTAAATTTTTAAAAACATTTTTTTATACTTCCCAAGAAGAAGACACTACAAGACTGTGCAATTTATTTATGATCCTGACTTCACCCACCCCTAATCAGCACTACTCTCTAACAGCACCATTGCAACAAATAATTATCACATCTTTGCTGCTTCCAAGGCAGCCATGAAAGGAAACCAGACAAGTCTACCTATCACTCCCATTATAGACTCTTACAGAAAAATTCAGATTAATATGACACTTCAAATTGAAAGGCTTATCCTCTGGAACTAAGCGCCAGAGGCAACCTTCAAAAACAGGCCGTATGGCAAAAATATAGACATGGCAAACATTTTATCATAAGACAAAGCATACCAGGCAAGTGGCATAGACCAAAGATAGCACTCTTGGTCAGCACAGAACACTCTTGGTCAGCACTGTGAGATGCATGAAGTATCTCCTTTTGGGGCTGGAGCCCATGATTTTGGCTAAAAAAAAGATACTGGTTGCCAGTTTTTAAGACCAACACCCATGATTTTGCTTTCCTCTTCTCACTAATTTTATGTTTAAATCTAAATAAAAGAAAACAAAAGGCAACTACACCCTTCTGGAACCAGAACTGCACATGACAGTATTAACCACAGCAGAGGTGGGAAGACACAGTCCACACCAGCAGCCTGTGCACTGCCTCACATGCTCAGTTCATCTAAACGCAGCCGCCCAGTCTCCAACCCACATAATCACAACTCCACAAGGATAAGCATCCACAGTAGAAGGAATTCTGTTTCAAAGAAAGCTGACAGACTAACGAAAAAATAACCAAAACAAATCAGTATTTTGTTAGAAGATGCTGCTACTCAGACCTCTGCAATTCATGTCCTGCTTTTTATTGTCCTGCTACTTGTCCATGGAAAATTGTTCTGGTGAAAGACATCTCGGTATTAACTGGCTATTCAGAACAATCTGCTTCTATGAGTAGTTCAGGCACACCAATGAATGGCTTATAAGTCAGTGAAGTTCAATAGAGAGCCACAACCATCTTGATACAGTGGCACAACAATCACCTTTTAATGACAAAATGGACATATCTGCGCTGTAATTTGAAGGTCTCGTGAAGTGCATATTGGCATGTTGGTTGTTGCTGCACACCGTTGGGAGTACAACCTTGCCAAACACAAATCCAAGCCACTCTACCATCATTAGGTTTCGTCTGTGGTTTTCAAATTTCAGCCAGACTAAAAGTCTATGCATAAGAATCAAGAAATTTTTCATTTTCTGCTACAGTAGTCTGCAAATTACAGCTCTTCAGATTCCAATGGTAATAAATGACATTGCCACTGTTTTATGGTTGGTTATTTTTAACAACCTAACAAAAAAATCCTTTGAAAATACTTTTAAAACAGAAAAATCAGAGAACACCCAAGATCTAGAGTAAACATACTACCTCAATGTCATTTGGCCAAAAGCAGTGTTCTCTGACAACATGTACCTTCTGTATAATCAGCACCCTCAAAAACTATCCCCTATTCTCTCACGGGAAATCATGTACAGCAGTACATGTCCCCATTATTTACATATAATACTGTAATTTATAAATCCAGAATCAAACTACATTGAGACCTTTGGTGTTTTTCTTTGTTGTTTTGCAACACTACCTTCACAGCCTCTTCTCTCTACTTGTCATAGGCTTCAGGCAGGAATGAAACACTAACTCACCTTTGCTGCAGGGTATGAAAATAAATCAACACATCTGTGACAAGATAACAAAAGATCACACCAAATAAAGTCCAAAGGCCACAGGAGGACTCGCTCAACCGCTTGACCTTAAAAACCTATAAAGCCTGGAGCCATATAACCGGGTGAGAAGGAAAGGAAGAAGATGGAAGACAGTTAAAAGTGTGGTTGACCAGAAAAATGTAAGAGCACAAGACTTTATGCAATATAGCATGCCTACCTCATTATGTAGATAAAGTTTAATTAGGAACTTTGTAACTACTATGGTGAAGGATCCAAAAGAGACTCAGGGCATATATTTTAAGAAGATAATACCACATATTACGTACATAAATAAAGTCTGTGGCATTTAGAAATTCCACACCATTGTTGACAGGAGTCAGAAGCCAAAGGCTTGCATGCCGGCTCTGCGGCTCTCACCACCTGCCTGCAATCTCCACCAACTGCTTCGGGTCAAAACAATTGAAATCAATGCAAACATTCAGCCAAAAACAAAAACAACAAAATCACCACCCTCATGTCTATTAAACTGAGAGAAGCCAAGAGTTGTTTGGAAATTTCTAGTGAAAACTAAGAGCATGACCGCCATGATATAATTCCTGTAAAGGCTCAATACAGAACTAATCAAGAAGCTCCAAGTCCAGTCCTGCTGTTTCACTCCTTGCTAAGTAAAATTTTGACTCCTTACCTCTATTTGTGGCACTCCTGAACTCTGTGTACCTCTCACTAAATAGCAGTTTGATATAGACCTTGACAAAATAAGTGATTACTTACCTGATGTAACTCAATCAATACACACCCACAAACACAGACAAACTGGAACTTATCTACTAACCACAATATGAAGGGCCAGAAAGTGGTTTAGTGTAAAAAAAAAACAAAAAACCCAAACAACCATCAAAACTCAGAATTCCTGAAGTAAACAAAAGCAGGCTCTCCTGCATGCATTGCAGAGCTTGGCCTGATCTCTGAGCGAGCAGTTTAACTTCTACAGTTACAACAGTCAGAAGTGACTGTTTTTGATAACATTACAGAACAGACACTTCGCTCTTATCTTTTCCCTTTGACAACAGGTTATGCAGTTTATCTACACTGCATTAAAATATTTTCTTTATGTTTTCCAAAAGCATTTCAGGTCGGCCATCTTCAAATGCCGTGAAACAAGAATAGCACAGGAATCTCGCACATTACCAAATCCATTCATTATTTTATCTAACTTAAACAGTTCTGTCTTCTCTATTTTCCAAGATAAATACTCCTCATCCCTTCAGTTTCTCTTTATACAAGAGTTTTCGAGAGAGAATCAAAGTTCTTGTGATCTTCTTTTAATTGATATGTAGAAACCATGATATGTCGTATTAGAGATTAAGCAACCCAATAATTTACCGGACATCTACTAGATTTCCACCATTTTGCTTCTTTTACAATTCATACACCCTCAAGGAAAAATATACAGACCCTCAAGGAAAAAAAAAGTAGATTAGATTTGACTGCTTGAAGCACGCAAGATGTATTTTCATAATGCAAATTACAATGTGTTAGTAGGTTCAAATAAAACAATCTGTTCCCTCACCTACAGCAATACTTCCAACACAGAACTGTAAAAGCTGAAATTACAAAACCAAAAAAATTCCAATTCCACTTGTGTTTGGGACCAACATCACTTCTCACAGTTCCTGACAACGGCTAGGAGAGCACTAATTTGCTTAGTGTTGGTTTCCCACCAACAGTCTCACCAGTCAAGTCTCTTTCCAAGAGATTAGGTGTGGTGGTTTGGTTCCTCCAAATTTGTCTCAAACCGGGACATTAGGAAAAGCTTTCGGTAAAGCACTAGGGGACATTTCTATAGTTCAACACCTTCAATTATATAATTCTTCTGCTGTTGTAATTAAAAAGTTAGATACTGCCTAACAGGGACATTCAATAGTTTCTTATTCTCATCCAAACCACATCCAATAAACGGGAAAAATGATTATTTGGAAACACTCCAAATTGCCACTGAAACAGTCAGCTTTGCTCCCCAGAATAGGCTTCTCTCTCAGATTTCTGACTGTAGCTGGTTCATAAAAAGGGAGAGGAGAGCAAAGAAAGCAGTGGAAGACCAATCCCATTAAACCTGGCCACACTGCTTTGACATTAGCACATGCTTAGCACATGGTGCCAGTCCCAGGAGGGGCTGTACCTGGTGTGCTGCACAAACTGGGCAGCCAGGCTTGCATGAGAGCCCCCAGTGTCCTCAGCCACTTCAGTCTGCCCATACCTGGCACTCAGCTCCTAGTGAGCTTCAAAGAAGAGAAAAAAAAGTAAAAACCAATAAATCTGCATGCTAGTTCACCAAACAAAAACTGCTGGTGTATTTTCCAAGTCCAGCATAAGTCAAGTAGGTAGGTTTCGTATCTGGGTTGAGCAGCGTTCCTGAGGGAGCACCCAAATGGCACGCAAAGCAGCTTTTATGCAGGAAATAACTGAGATTTTCTGGACAAAAAAAAGTAAACTATTCCACCAACACTAGCGATGAGCAACAGTTCCTTTATCTGAAGACTGATGCTCAACATGCCATGCCTGCCTTCCCTTCCCAGTGTCTGCCATTAGAGTCAAATGCCTTCTCATACACCTTTCTGCTATAAAAATAAATCCCATTAGAGTCAAATGCCTCCTTGTACACCTTTCTGCTATAAAAATAAACTCCATCAATACACAGACTTCGTTCTAAGCACATTTTAGAGCCCACTGCAGGTACTGCACTGATGAAAAAGACACCACCATTCAATAAAAAGCCAGGAAGATTCAACCACATAGACCACAAACCTAAAATAAAAGGGATTAAAATAAAAACCTGAGAATGCCATTTTGCTGCAGGCAGTGCACCAGACAGAGCTTAATTATGATGGCTGACATTGTTACTCAGCTGATTTGGTGTTCAGTTGGGTCAAGTTTGGCAGCTAATATGCGAGAAACCTCCATGGAGCTGTACCTGGCGATCCTCAGAGACAGACCAGTAGAGACCCCAAGCCTCACCTTATGGCAAAGGGCACTTCAGAGCTGGACTGGCTTTTTTCTTGGAGCAAGGCATGAAACCCTGGTTACACCCTCATCTGGTCACGAGCGCACATACTACAGGAGGATGTCTCCTTCATTAGAAGGATTCTCACTCCAAGATTGCTGAAAGACTGTCCCCCAAAACATTCCTATATAGTTCCAATGATGCAATTGACTTTCTAGAACTAGGATACACAGCTGCTATCTACTTTTCAATTGCCTTACTGCACCTCAGAGGCAGCTGTAAAACCCATAAAGCAGTAAAATAAAAAAAAAAAAAAAAAAGAGGTGAAGACTGTGGTTATACTACAGACGCTGCTCCTAGTATTCTTGAACTGGGTTTTATCACCAAGGGACTTAGAAGTTACATTTGCACAAACTGAATTACCGAAATTTAGTTCTTTTTTGTGATCCTTCTATCCCTTACACATCCATACAAGAAGATGTCATTTAAGAAAAAGCTGAACCAATATCGTTAACAAAATATTGGCAGTCCTGCAGCCCACTCTTTCAAGTACTCTAAAAATTACCATGTGTATCTTAAAAGACTTGTGCTATTTAAATTAAGAATTAGAATCATGTAACAAAGTTTAAAGAACACTTGCAAGCTCAAGGGAAATATAAAAAAGAAGGTTTGAGCTGTACAGATACTAGGAACAACTAAAAAAATGATTGACCCATCAGTACTCACCATTTGAGGAACACTAAAACAATGCAAGAATATTTTTTTAATATATGCATGTACTAGTACACAAATACTGAACTCTGTTGCAGGTAATCCCCACCAAAAGATATAACATCCATCCATATATTACCACAGCTCAGGAAAACTAAATGTTATTACACATTTGCTTCCTTGATTTAACTGATTCCCTCTGGATAAAGGGATGTAAATGGAACTTCAATCCTAATGCCACCCTTGCAATTTAAGATCACACATGTACAAATGTATTACAAGCTACAAAAGCATCTATGGATTTTTCTATTTTACATATTTTAGTGACTGTCCAAGGGCAATTACACAGCATATTTAAAAGAAAAAGTTTTCAGAAATCAGAAAGGCAAATGGGAAGTATTATGGAAAGAGATGGGAAACAAGGCACTAAATGAACAACAAAGTAAAGAAAAAAGGCGACAATATACATTGCTCATCTTTTTTTCCCCCCAAACTTTAATCAAATACCATACCTTGATTTCCTCACTCACCAACAAGAGTGAGGATTTAAAATCACATACTTCCTACTGTAAAACCACTTTTGAGTAACTATCCATTTTTAAAGCAAACAATTCCATTTCTTTTCCTGAAATTTCTCAAAATGGCACTACCACCAGCATTTTTAAACACTCTCTCCCAAACAACATCAAGCAGACCAATGTTTTCACCAAAAATGCTTCAGCAGTACGACATGCTGAATTCCCTACACGTTGCTGCAGTCCAACACGCTGAACAGCTGCAGAGAGCCTGACATAAACATTAGAAATGTAGCCATATCTTTCGGTACCTTGATTTATTTTTCGTATTACAGATCTCTGTATGAGCACAGAAACCAGGGCTGGCTGTATCAGCAGCGTCGGTACTGGCATACAGGGAGACTTGAGGCAACAGCTTATCACATGTAGAACTGGTTTTTTCCTCTTGCTCTCCCAGAATAGAAAGAATTAATGAAAGATAAAGAATTTTTCCTATGAACAGTTGGAAGGATCCAAATATAAAAGTTGTGCAAAAAAGTAGTTACCTGACTCCTACCATCAAACGAAATTCAGGCTGAAGTAACCGTGCTGCAATTAATATCAGCATGTTATATCAGCATGTGTTGTAAGACAGACAAGAAAAGGTGCAACCATTTCTATTACAACTGTTCTCTAGGTAATAGCCAGAGCATTTTCTTCTAGAATCAAAAGCTTATGTGAACGCAACCAGATCGTATTTTGGCCATGATTGACCACTGCCTGCTTTAAAAGTTTATTTATTCAATGTAAAAATAGACAGACTTTAAAAATGCACCTTATTTGAACGGCAGCATACAGAGCACCACTGCGGTGAGACTTTTAACAGAAAGACTAGATCTAACCGAAAATTTAGGACCTGCTACAGGAACAACCCGTGCCTCTCCTGTTTCTCCTGCTCCCTACTTCCTATTGTTCCGCTGTTCAGCAAGTGATGCCATGTCACGGACGAGGGAAACCTAAATGACAGTTTCATTACGTCTTTCTTTAAAACGTTTATGCCAAGAAATTCATTTACTCAGGTCTATACCGAGAACTGGTCATACACAAAAGATGGTTTAAAGCATTCTAAAGCCCCAAAGGCACGAGCAGACTTTGGCTTCAGACGCAGCCAGCAAGACGACCCAAAATGGTGACTACAAGTAATAAATCATATTTTAAAAAGGCATTGTTATAAAACCACACCAAACAACAACCAAAAAAAGCCGTTCTACAAAGCCGATGGTCAGGCTGAACAGTGTAAGCGGCCACTGATTTACTCACAACGAGAAGCCATTAAGGGAAGGGTTTTCCTCGGGCACAAAATTTGTTTCTCCAAGCCCACCCGTACCGAAACACGACTCCAGCACTGCGCTGAGGGGCTGGGGACGCTCGGCGTGACCCACGGGGAAGCAGGCGCCGGCCGGCCGGGATAACGCGGGGCACACCGGGCGGCGATCAGGCACGGCCGGAGAAAGGACGGCATTAACGCGGGGAGCGAGGGGGGGCACACGAGCCTGTGGGGCAGGAGGCGGCCGGGGAAGCAGGGCGCGGGCGGGCCGGGGGTCCCGTGGGGAGCCGCGCCGCTCGCTCACTCACCCGTCCTTGCGCTTGGCTTTGTAGACGTGCCCGTAGGTGCCCCTGCCCACCTTGCAGCCCTCGTACTCGAAGAGATCCTCCACCCGCTCGCGCTCCCCGGTCAGCTTCACCTTGAAGTCATAGTCCATCTTGGGCGCCCGCCGCGACCCGCCGCCGCCCCCGGCAGCCGCGCCCCGCCCCGCCGCACACACCGGGCGGCGGCAGCAGCAGCAGCAGGAGGAGGAGAAGGAGGAGGAGGCCCCCGCGCCGCCCCGCGGAACATCCAGCGGCGGGGCTGCTCCCTTCGCTCCGAGCCCCGGCGCTCCTTCCTTCCCTCCCTTCGCCCCGCGCCAGGAGCGGCACCGCCGCCGGTCCCCGGGCGGGCTCTCGGGGCCGCGCCCGCGCGCGCTGCCGCAAACGGACGTCGCAAACCGCGGGCACCTCCCCGGCCGCGGGCAGCGCACCACGTGGAAGGGCCCGTCCCGGCGTGCCTTGCGGGCGCAGCCGCACGCCGGGAGGTGTAGTACAGGCGGAGGGAGGGAGGCCGGGCCGCGCTGCATGCCGGGAGCTGTAGTTCCTGGGCAGGACACGGGGGGCGGGGGGCTCGCCATCAGCAGCCACCGCGACCAGCGCTCGGTCCCATCGCGGGGCCTTGGCTGCGGTGAATGTTCCGGTCCCCGGCTCGATCCAGGCTGGCGAGGGCAAAAGCGGTTGGTCCGTGCTGCTCTGAGCATCTGTCAGCATCGTTGTAATTAAGATAATTCCACGACTTTGGACATGGACGAAATCACAGAATCACAGAATATTTTGAGTTGGAAGAGAGCCATCAGGTTCATCAAGTCCAACTCCTGGCCCTGCACAGGACCATCCTCAAGAGTCACATCATGTACCTGAGAGCATTGTCCGAACACGTCTTGAGCTCTGTCAGCCTGCTGCAGTGACCACTTCCCTGGGGAGCCTGTGCCAGTGACCAACCACGCTCTGGTGGTTGAAGCTCCGGGTGAAGAACCTTTTTCTAACATCCACTCTAAACCTCCCCTAACACAAATTCAGGCCATTCCCTCAGGTCCTGTCACTGGTCACCACAGGGAAGAGATCAGTGCCTGCTCCCCTTTCTTCCTCCATGAGGAAGTTGTAGACTGCAGTGAGTCTCCTCATTCTCCCCAGTCTCCTCCAGGCTGAACAGACCATTCCTTCACCATCTTGGTTGCCTTGCTTTGGACACTTTCTAAGAGCTTAATGTCTTTCTTATACTGTGGTCCCCAAAGCTGCTCATAGCACTCAAGACACATACGGATGTCACGGTGCTGACAAATCTTCTCTGTGTGGCTCCTGAGATCAGTCGGGATGTAAACCAAAAACTGTTATGTTTAGCAAGGCCCTTGTATGTGACCAGTAACTGGGCATTTCCCAGTTCCTCTCCTTGGCTGACAGAGCCAGAGTTACCCACCCAACACAAAGCCGGTAACTCCCTAGAACAGACAGCTTGGAACTAAACTCAAGCTACAGAAATCTTTCTACTTACAGCCCAGCTTTGGCATTTTTAATAGTTGTGTACATATGCTTCACGTTTCATGCCAAGAATGCAGCACATTGAGTAAATAAGTGGGCACTCAAATCCCCTAACTTAGAGACATCATAGAACGTGGGGGCTCCTGAAAGAAGAAGCGACATATTCTGGACTGGTCTGAAATAATTTCCGTTTTCATTTACAAATCTCCATTTTCATTTACACATTAGCACTGACCCCTGAAAATTGGGAATAGGGTTGTGCCCGCCTCCAAGCTGGCATCACTCAGACGCATGTCAGATGCCCACAGTCAGACTCTCAGTATGTTGCTATGTAGTTGTTAGGGATATTATGTATGTTGAATAAAGCAATTAGGCGCGTGTTACAAAAAATAAGTGCAATTGAGAGAAGCAGCAAAATTACACTTTATTTGCCCATCAACTCAACTAAATTTTACAAGAGCATTGCTCAGCATGCCACTACACCAATCAAACAGGACAGCCCAGCAGCCCATAAAGATCAAAGTCTGGAGGATGCCATCCACCTCACAAAGTTCATCCACCTCAGCCCCATCTCTGCTTTCAGGGATGCCTGGCTTTGGGGACTTTCAGGGACAGTGAGGGACCAAACTTGCATGGCCAAACCCACCATGTACAGCACCTCCTGCCTGCTCACTACCGTCAGTCCTATCAGCAGGGGAAGTAGCAATAACCACACTTCTGTAACTTTGTACTCTTCTTTGCATTATTAATCACTTTTTCATGGAGGCAATGAACATCCAAACTCCTCCACACAGATCCAATCACTGCACGGTAATTAATGGTTGGGATTAGTCCGTCCGGAGCTGAAACATTGCAGGGTGTGGAAGACAAACAATGTCTGCTTAGAAAGATAAGAGATCATGAAGGAAAACAAGAACAGACAATCCAGATTCGTTTTCTGACGACCTGTACTGTTTCACATTTGCATAAAACACTTGGAAAGATTTCCATACTTTGACAAACACTGAGAAGTCAAAACCACAACTGAGATAGCTTCTTTTCCAGATTGTTGGTCCTTTTGTAAGAATATTTACAAGTTTGCTTCAAATGTTTCTTTCCTTAGTTTTACATACCATTTGAATTGTATGCCTTCCAGAATGAGTGTAGCTGTAAATCTGCTGCACCTTCACTCTGTTTCCATTTCAGGTACTTGTATTGAAACCAATGTTTGATTTTACCAATTCAGACGTATGGTCCCCAGCTCAAGAGAGATTTGAAACAGAAAGCACACTTTGGCTCTTTTTATAATGAGAAATAAATATTGACATTTCAAGGTCAACTTTTAACTCTGTTTCATGGAAAGTTGCATACTTTCTGTGCTTTATTTTAAAAATCTGTCACAGTGTAATATAATTTCAAGGGAAAGTTTGATTTTGGGGTCCACTCTTCAAAAGACAGACAAAACCAGGATGTGGTATTCTTGACTCTCAGGTCCCCATCCCCACAGTGGCCCCTTCAGTTGATAGGATTTCTTATCTCTTACTGCCTGTTTTTCATTCTCTTCTTTCATGCTCTCTCAGGAATCAGTTTTAAAATATATGCTTAACACAGCCTGCTGAAGTTGGATTTTTGGAGCTTTCCTCTTTCTCTTTTTTCCTCTAACATTCGTGGTTTGTTTTATCATATCCTTGTGGTCCGAGTTTGTGTAATTTCTAATATGTCCAGAATACACACACTTTTGACATTTTTTTTGTTTGACATCACCACACCTGTGAAGGATATATGAGTTCTCTGCAGGAAAGCCACTGTTGCCGTCTTAGCACTGGTTGCAGGGGGTTGGAGACAGTTATCAAAGTGAGCTGTGACCAGACAGGACAGTAGTCAAGGAAGGCTGACATCATTAAACATTTCTGAATGTATTTCAAGGAATTGTCTTTCAGGTGAAAGCCTGGATTTTCGGGGAACAGGCTGGATTGTGACAATAAATAGATGCTGTCTTTTGGGGTATGGGAGCAGCAATACCGAAAGCAAAACTGGTTTTGGGAGGGGTGTGTGTTTGCGTGCTTGTGGCCACAGTGTTGGTGCTAGAGTTAGAGTTTGTGAAGCAAAGCTCACAGCTGGGGAATGTACAACAAGCTACTCGCTCTTTGTTTTGCAGTCTCCAAAAATAGAATAAAAATACAGAAAAGTACATCTTTGATATTTTTGCTTTCTCATCTTTTTATTTTATAAGTAGATAACCTACATCAGTCAATCACATCCCCATGCCATTAGAGTGTCTACTCATTCCACTTACTAATTTGCCAAATTTGAATATACTTCTGCTTTTCAGAAAACTTTTCATGTAACAGTAGCTACCTGCTAAAAGTTTCCCATGCCCCCAAAGGGACATTCTTTAGCGGTGTGACTGAGGTGTTCCCAGCTTGGTATTGACTGAAAAAGTGCCAGTCCTGTTAAGTGCTATACATCTTCCTTTTTTTGTTTAGTCCAGGGAAAGCTGAAGACAAGTGGTGGCCCTTTTTTCTTTTCTGTATGTAAAGAAAAACTGTCATACTTGTACAGTCTGGGTATTTTTCAGAAACCTTGGAGTTTTTTACGTGCAGATGAGTGAGCTGAATACTGGCAGCACTTAAAAACACAGTTTACTCAATGCCAATAAGTAGAGTGCTGATTCTACAAACAGTTCTCTGTGTAAAGAAATGTGTTGGGTTTAGGTTTGGTTTTTTTTTATATTTTCCACTCAACTATATTTTACTATAAAGTTGATCAACTTGATCTAACAAAGCATCCTAGACTCTGGCTGGATTGCAAGTTACTAAGAAACTAACATCAGCCCTTTGGATCCAGGTGCTTTATGGGAGAGTTGTGCTTCCATTCCATTGAAACATCTGTTTGCCAGACCTGGGACCACCTACAGTAACAATCAGCCTATGTTATGCTCCTGACAGAGATTCAGTGGTCACCATCCCTGGAGATATTTAAAAAGACATGCAGATGTAGCACTCGGGGACATGGTTTAATGTTGGACTTGGTAGTGCTGGGTTAATGATTTGGACTGGACTTTAAAAGTCTTTTCCAAACTAAGTGATTCTATGATTCTGCCTCTACAAACCTTGAAAATTCAGACTATGAATTCCATGGTTACTTTTGTTACTGAGAAGAGCCCTGCCTGAAGGGAAAGAAACCCTTAAATTAAATATTACTTTATATTATTTCATCTAATCATAGAAATATTCAGGTTGGAAGGGACCTCTGGATGATATCTAGGACAATATCCTGCTCAGAGCAGGGCTACTCTTAAATTCAGGTTGCTTGAGGACTTGTCCACTCACGCATCTACGGAGGGAGATTCCATAGCCTCTCTGGACCTGACTATCCTCTGGGTGAAATTTTCTGTCCTTCTCTCCATACAAATCCTGCCTCTGTCTTTCCAGTAAGTTCCTTGTCAGTACTGGCAGGCTGCCCATTCTTCCAGCTTCAAGAAGCCCTAGGGCCCACAGCCTCTCTCACATGGCAAGTGCTCCAGCCTCCCAGTGCTCTCAGCAGAACTCACTCCAATTCATCAGGAATTTTCCACATCAGGATTGTTCTACTGGAGACCCCCAAACTGGGCATTGTATTCCATGTGCAGGCAAACAAAAGCCATGTAAAGGGAAGTAATCACTTCCCAGTCATGTCCTGATAATAATTTTTCTGTGTTCACAGGATCACAGAATGGGCCAGGTTGGAAGGGACCACAGTGGATCATCTGGTCCAACCTCCCAGCTCAAGCAGGGTCCCCTAGAGCACGTTAACCAGGGTTGTGTCCCGACAATTTTTTTAATATCTCCAGGGAGGGAAACTCCACAACATCTCTCAGCAGCCTGTTCCAGTGCTCAGTCATCTGCACAGTAAAGAATTTCTTCCTCGTGTTCAGGTGGAATGTCCTGTGCATCAGTTTCTGCCCATTGCCCGTTGTCCTATTGCTCAGCACCACCAAAAACAGCCTGGCCCCACCCTTTTGACACACTATATACATTGATAAGATCCTTTCTCAGCCTTCTCTTCTGCAAGCTAATGGCTGCTGGGGTGAAATCTTGATCCTCTTTAACCACTGCCACCAGGGTGCTCCAACATTTCCAGCAGAGACAGTCAGTAAAGCCCCCATTCAGGATTGTCCCTGGGGGCTGGTCACTCCTAGATGGAGGACTGCATTTGTCCTCGTTGAACTTCATGGGGTTGCTGATCTCCCATTCCTGCAGCCTGTCCAGGTTCCTCTCAAGCAAATCAACTTCATGTCACCATATTGATGTCACCTGGACATACTAAGATCCAATTTTGAAAGCCTGATTATGAGCCCCTGCCTTACTTATATCAAACAATAAAATATAATAGAATAGAGCTACTTTCTAAAGAACCTAAAAGACTGAACAATCAAATTAAATCCAGGTTCTCAGATTCTTTGTTATTACAAAACTTAATAATTGCCTGAGGTTTGCTGCCCCCCACAGGCTATTTTTATTATAGTTGCAAAGAGAGTATTTCACTTTGGAAAGCATTGCTACAATGCAATAATATTCTAAGAAAGATCTACTCCTGTCATTTTGTATTAGCAACACAGCATAAAATGAACAAGTACTTTACTTAGCTATAGTGTGCTGTTGTGAAATATCACTATGAACGGGACATGAACACCAAATTCTGCATTGGAGAACAGGTCAGTGGAAAATAAACTAATTCAGTGACAGGTTTTGGTATGGAAATATGCGTTTATTCACTCATCTAAATCATAACTTCTTTCTGGATGAACAGTCTGTATGTAGGCTTGATACCAGAGAAGATGTTGTGTTTGACTGGGGAACAATGATTACTAAAAGCAGACTATACGAGGAATATATTTTAAAAACCGGACCAAAAATAGTTGTGGGAAGAAACTAAATTTTCAAGGGATCCAGGCACTACTTTATATATACATATATATATATATATACTCAGGCTTCTATTATGAAAGTAAAATTGATCTTCAGGAAGGACATACTTTAACTGCTTCAGGCAAGGCCAATCATAATAGAATACTAATTATTTATACTGTGGCAAGGCACATGAAAAACAAAGAGGTTACCATTTTCTGAATGCAGTGGGCAAGGAGTAGTTCCTGATCTGGCCTCGGTGTTAAGAATGTGTCCCAGCAGTGAGTTTGTCTCATGGAAACCACTTAATGGCAGAACAGGAATGTAAACTACCACCAAACCTAAGCGTAACACTTGTGAAAACTCTTTCCCTGAAGCAGAATAAAGAAATACCGGGTGTGTTGTGGAAGTATCTTCCTAGGCAGCGGCCCTGAGCCCTTCCTAGCATCATTACTGAGGCTGTTCCTTTGTACCGAGAGCAGTTGCACGGAAAATACCCAAACTCCGTTTATTTCTGCAAGCCAGTTCGAACACAAGAGCAGTTTGGATATGAGAGGGATGAGGTGCTTTTACGCAGAAGCACCCTCGTGGCGAAATCCCCTCATTTCGGCGATTCGGGGAGTTTGTGCAAGGTGTGAAAGGCGCTCCGCTCTCCCAGCGAGGCAGCTTCCAGCAGGTGTGGAGGCAGATCTGCACAAGGCAACTCCGGGACGGCGAGTTTGGGGTGCCCTCGCTGCATCCGCAACTACAACGCGCCAAATTTCGTGACAGGTTCCGCATCTCGCGTGGGAGAACTTCTGCCTAAGGCTCTGCAAATGGAAATCACTAAAATCACGGCTTGAGACAGGTGACGGCGCCGAGCAATTATTTTTTTGAACGTTTTAGAAAAAGTTCAGTGGGAGATTCCTGCAGAAGGAAACGTAAACAAAAAGAAAAGAAAGGGAGGCAAAGTCACGGGAAAAGGAAAAGCGTCCCGTTTACAACCGCAGGAGGCCTGGGAAAGAAAGAGCAGACGCAAAACTGACTCTATAAGCGCATTCCTTATGTAAGTTATTACAAGATGCCAACACGCGTGCGCACGAGGAGGCGGAGCTCGCCGTGGGGCCCGCCCTCTCTCTCGCGAGCGGAACCTGCGCTGGCGGCGCCGGCAGCCGCCCGGACCGCAATCGGTGCTGGAGCCGGTACCCGGACCGCAATTGGAGCTGGAGTGCGCCCTGCTCGCACACCCAGGGTCGGTGTCCCGGCGGAGGCGGCTGCTGCTGTCGCCGGGAGGGACGGGGCGCAGAGCGCGGCGCGGGGCTGAGCCGGCCGGTCCGCGCCGCCGCCGGCAGCAGGCAGGGACGGACTTTCGAGTCTCCCCGGCTGCGCTCTTGGCAGGCTTCCCCCCACCGGGGCAGGCGGCGGCATGGGCGCCTCCCCGGTTTGCCGCAGGGGGTGACGCGGCCCGCCGCGGGCAGGGGAGCCGTGGGCTCGGGTAGCGGCGGAGAGCGTGGGTCCGGCCGGGGCGGTCGCTGTCGAGGCCGGGCC